>BGPR01011347.1:0-45298 GCA_013235015.1 Araneus ventricosus
GTATAACCGAAGTACTTTACAATGAATACGAATGAATCGGGACTGTGGTGAAACGACGTATAAATGAGAAACGTGTAGACGATGTTTGACTGTATATTTTTAATTGAGATTTAACACTTAATTACCCGAAGAAGTTAAATTGTTTGGTTACGGTAGAAATAACGTGAAACAAATAAAATGCCATTGGTTTTTAATTTCAATTTCATGATCGATAACCAAGACTTTTATTACTTTTTGTAGCTGTGCTGGCGTGTTTACCATCAGCGTTTCTGGTGCTCTTGAAGCGATTTATTTTTAACCCTCGAAGCGTTTTACACGTATTTTTCCGTTTCTCGTATTTGAGTTCAAAAGCAGATAATTCATGTTCGTATGTATAACTTCTTAAGAATATTTTATCCATGTTAGTTTAAGATTTCAGAGACTTAATTAAACACAATAAAGATTCAATTAATTATTCACATTGAAAGCAAATTATTAAGACTTTAAAGCTAGTTCATCAAAGGTTAAACTTCTATGTTTCAATACTTGTGAGCAAAATCTGAAGTACTTGAAACAAAACAAGTTATCATTTATCTTATCAAGCTGTTGATAGCCACCTGCTGTAAGCGTCATATGTGAGAAAGTTAAAATGCTATTTTTAAATGTTAGCACTTAACAGAATGCCAACGTGCACACAAGTAAACACATTTTTAAAAAATATATGTAATGTTTTTAATGTACAAAATACTTTTATATAAAAGATTATAGTGCACAAAATCCTGTCATCATCTGCAACTTTATTTTTCTGGTTCACCCATATTAGAGCTTATAATTTAAAATGATTCAGTTATATCAAAAAATTCAACATATGTAGGATGTTTGAAATAGATGTTATTGTTTATTTAATGTTAATAATTTGTAAATAAAGCTATTTATCCGACGAAGCTATTTCCCCTTTGAAGTTTTAGGTAGATTCCTTATAGGAAGTCTACCTATTGCAATGGTCCTCATGACACGACTTTCGTAAAATTTCTGCAGATTTTCACCGATCATGACCCCTACAACCTAAAACCACCCTTCGTTATATATATATATATATATGTGAGTGTGTGTGTGTGTTTGTGTAATAATCTCACTTAATTTTATTTCAAATTCTAATATTATATATTTTAAAATCTTAATGTATTCCAAAATCACTTTTCTAAGACTCCAGTTTCGTTTTTTTCCCGCGCTGGAGGTATATTAAATCTCTCGTTTTGGCATATTTATTACTGAAAGAATATTTTAATCGCTTTCACGTGCCCACCGAAAATAATGACGCGTCTTCTTGGCGCTAGACTTTTCCCCTAAAACACTTATGTAATTTACTTAAAATAGCTATTATTCCCTTCACTTTGATCACGTGTTATATTGTTATTCCCTTATCTGAGAGAATCGGGGATTTTTCTGTACTCTTTTACTGAAAACTTCAACTAAGATGTTGGTATGCCCGTCACTCTCCAAAATATTTTTTTATAATAAAGGAAAATTAGAATTCAACTCGGCCTGTTTAATCATTTCACGTCTACAACAACGAATACGTTATATATATATATGTAATAATCTCACAATTTTTTTTCAAATTCTAATATTATGTATTTTAGTCTTAACTCCAGTTTCGTTCCATTTCCCGCGCTAGAGGTATATTAAATCTCGTGTTTTTACATATTTATTGCTAAAAGAAAATTTTAATCGTTTTCACGCGCACACAACTCGCGAAATCAGGGACGTATTACCGCCAGGCATTTTCCCTAAAACACCAACGTAATATACTAAAAATAGTTATTATTCCCTTCACTTTAATCATGTGTCTATCTGTTAAATCCCTACCTGAGAAAATGTAGGGATCTTCTGTTCACTTTTGGCATGAAACTCAAAGCGTGATGTACATACATTCCGTCACTCTCCGATAATAAAAAGAAATTAGAATTTAACTCGGCCTGTGTTTTTATTTAACGACTACAAAATACGAATACATTTTATATATGTATAACGCTTTTTCCCATGTTATCTTGTGGACACGATAACTGGAGTAATTTTGATGTAAATTTAACCAGCATGGGATATGTTGTAAGGATAGTGAAAATCTCGGTCGAGTTCGTAGATGGGCTATCCAGCTCAAAGGGGGTGGAAATGGCAGGGGTGGAAATTTTCATTTTTCCATAATTCCTTTACATTTGAAAATAGAAAGAAAATTCAAATTAGGCGAATTATTGCCTTATCATAACGAACAATTTTTGCATTTAAACTTTTTCGATAGCTACAATTGCTTAAAAGTTATGAGCTGAAAAGTGATTTGCCCACCCTTCCCCTCCTCTCCCCCTAACTTAAAGTACAGTTTTAACCTATGCATGTTGCCCCTTGTAGGAAAGCTCTCGTCATTTTTATTCTCTTCCACCCACTTTCATTCTTGCAGCTCTAATCCTTATGAGAATAGAAGGCGAAATGTTCTTTTGCTTATTATTAGTAGAGACGTATATATATATATAACGCTTTTGCCCATGCTATCTTGTGAACACGATAACTAGAGTAATTTTGATAAGATTTTAACCGGCGAGGGATATGTTGTAAGTTCGGTGAAAATATCGATCGAGTTTGTAGATGGACTAACCAGCTAAAAGGGGGTGGAAATGGAGGAGGACTGAAAATTTCATTTTCCCTTAATTCCTTTACGATTGAAGATAGAATGAAAACTCAAAATAGGCGAATTATTGCCTCTTTATAATAAACAACTTTTGTACTGAAACTTTTTTGATAGCTACAATTTTTTCGAAGTTATGAGCTAAAATGCCACTTTCAATACCCTCCCCCATTTTGTCCTTTCCCCATAGCTCTGTTTCGACTAACGATAGGGAAAAAAATTCAATTAGGCAAATTATCACCTTATCAGAACGAACAACTTTTATATTAAAAGTTTTTGTCAGCTAAAATTGCTTAGAAGTTATGAGCTGAAAAGCGATATTCAATAACCCCAGCCCCTCCCCCAGTTTATCATTTCCCCATTATTCTGTTACGATTGAAGATAGAAAGAAACTTTCAATTAGGGGAATTATCACATAATCATAACGAACAACTTTTATATTAAAAGTTTTTTGACAGCTACAATTGCTTAGAAGATATGAGCTGAAAAGCGATGTTCATTTTCCCCCAATTTATCTTTTCCCCATAGCTCCGTTACGATTGAAGATAGAAGCGGCGAATCCAGGGTTTGGGGGGGGGGACTGAGGTATAAAAAGTTTTGTATCGTCGTGACGAATGTCAAATCTTATGGCTTATGTAAACCAAAACACTTGAACTTTACAGACTTTACTCACCTGATAATAAGAATCATAAAGAACACCACAATACTTTCGATAATTTAACAAAAAAACACAATGAAATAAGTAGCAAAAACATGTTTTTGACCGTGTCAACGCTGCAAATACGAGTGGAATGACTACAAAAGTGGGAAAATTTTCGAGCCTGTCAAAAGCCAGGAAGAAATGTTTTCATTTTTCTTAAAGGGAGATTAAGAAAAACAGCTGTAGTGATTTTAAATAAAATAAAGAATTCTGGTCTAGCTTTGGGGACTGCAACCCGATAACCCCCCTCCCGGATTCGCCACTGGTTGTCGCCATATATTTTGTTGAGAATCTGTACTGTAAACTTATTACGTCTCTGACAAACATCTTCCTGTATGGCTTGAAGGACTAATGTGATCCACATTCGCACTAACTCTTGGAAGGCCCCCAAGGCTGCAAACTTCTTTAAGCCTTTCGCTCTATTTCTTTAAACCGGTCATCCACGACCTCTCCATTCCATTTTCAGCCCGTCCATTTAGGCAGGTCTTTCACGATAACTCCGCTCCACGCAAATCCATCCACTACCAGTGACTCCGCCTTCTCCGATTTCCTCTGTGTGCCCCCCCCCCCCCCGCACACACGTAACTACTCCAGCCAGTGTTGATTTATGGACCGGCCGCAGTCCAAATGCAGCGATGGATATCGGGACCTGTAGGGTATCCAACCTTCCGCTCCAATTCCGATCGGTTTTCCACACAGACGACCAGTTTGGGCTTAAAGCAGTCGAATTTGCGTGGCGTGGGCTGACCGTGAATGCCCAGCCTTATGGTCTTGACATCTGGGGGATTGCGTTCAAAACAAAATTTAAACTCCCGTTGGACAGATGTGAAGACCAAGAAAATCAAGATGAAATGCCTGATTTGTTTTCATGGAACCACAAAATGCATCGCGCTTTTTTCTCCATCCGAGCCACTTTGTTAAAAACTAACTTGATTCACTGTTTACGGACCAGTTGAGCTGCCTATTCGAGGACAAAAAAAAAAAAAAAATCGCTTTTCAACGGTTATTTCGTGTTAACGTTTTGTAATCGGGGATCGACTTTGCGCTCGCCTCGTATTAATCAAGGAAGTTTTAAATCATGCAGTTAAAAATGTAGCACTCAAATTTTATATTCGGATTTCAAACACATTTTTAAAAGTTTAGTTATATTAAAGTCCCGTTTTGAAACAACGCGAAGGCTATTTGGGGACGAACCTCGTAATTTTGAACCGCTATCAGATGACAAGGACGGCACATCCCCCTCTCCAAACTTCAGCACTTCAATAGCGCGAAAGCGTTTGACCACTGCTTATGATTTTGCGTGCAACAGGCCCCAAATACGGCGGATCTTCAGTCGAATCGGATTTCGAACCTGGAGCCCACCGGTCTTGAAGCCGAGATCCTTGCCACTAGGCCACCGCGGCCTTAAAGCCGGCAATTCATCTCTAGTCCATTCCACTTGTCCAACACTGTTTTTTTTTCCACGCATTCAAGTCGAAAAATCGGACACGTCATTCATTTGAAGCTCCAAAGTACGCTCTTCGCTCCTCCCCCTATTTCCTCTCCACTCAGCGAATTTCGACTATTTAGCCTCGACGCCGGGTCCCATTCTAGTCAAATCGTTTGATGTGCCGCTACCCTCGTATCAGGGTCCCACCTTTAGAATCGGCACAAGAAGTGCCGGAATTTGGTTTGGTTGGAAATCCAGCTTTTCCCAGCCGCTATGCTATTTTCCATAGGTTTTCGACCTTGACGATTGTTTTTTCCTTCCCGTGTTCCAAAATTTCCATTATGGAGCAGATATGAATGGCCTGCTTAATGCATATTTAAAAGGTAAGCTACTACGATAAATGAGTTTTCAGTTCACTGAGCATATTTCATTCGGAAGCATTCTATGAAAGCATGGAAATTAAAACATTATTAACCCCTTGCCGTACGATTTTATTCAATCTCTTAATTAGATGCCACCACCCATTTGGGATATTTATTATTATTTCAATCTATTTAAGATGGCAAAGAATACTTGAGGCATTTAAGCGTGTCCAGGCGATTTTTGTATTTAAAATTAATTATTGCAAAAATTCTGTAATTGGATGCACGTGTCAGAGACGCCATTGTATGCTAAGGGGTTAACTATATATACTTTCATATTAAAAAATTACTTTCCATTTTTGATCGCTTGGTCTCATATGAGATCCACGGAATGTTCGATTACAGATTGTAGGAATTACGGGGCCCCCCCCCCCCCATCTGAATCTAGATTTTCCGTGACCAAATGGGAAAATTTCTACAAATAAACTCTGGCCTACACGAGAAAAAGAAAAAAATTCGGCCAAAAGATAAATTATTTTTACACATTTATGATATCTTAAATCTTTGTCCTAGCAAACGTGCGAAAAATTTCTTAACACGAGTGTTAAAAATCCATTAACACAGACGGCGTCAGACGCTTATTGAGCTGTACTTCAAAGCGAGCCTTATCTGTTTTGAACATGTCAAACAGATAAGAAGGTGTCTTGAACAAAAAAAAGTGTCTCTAAATGCTCTAAGAGTGAAAAACACACCAAAATACTAGCCTTATAATGTGTCTAGGATATCTACGAAAGAGACACCCAAAGAGTTATTGAGTGAAACTCTCCCACCTTGCCTGCAGAAAGAGGAGAAATGTTAGTAATTTGGTCACATTTTGGAGGCGTCGCTCAAATGTCTTAAATTTATTGTTATTGATATAAGAGTTAATGATTAAGGTTTTTACTATCTCTAACAATTTGTTCTGGAATTAGTTGCCACATTCGATATAATAACATCGTATGCTGGTAGGTCCTTTAACTTTTTTCGTTGCAGAATTCATCCATCCATATATGTAGGGTTGCCACAATTGCCAAGCATTGATACGGGACGTTTAAGTGCTAAATAAATAAAACATGAAAAAGTGGGTGGGTAATGGTTTATTTTACTCTGATAGAAGATGAATAACGTTTAAGCCATCTAATAAAATAAACATGTAGGATAATAATAAAAAAGCATGGCTAATCCTTTTTTGGGCGTCGTATTTTAAAGTTTATTTTACTTTCTCAGTTATACCATTTTCTTCTTTCACATAATTATAAAATTGGGCGCAAGTCATTTTAAAATTATAATGACAAATCAAAATTGCCTAAATAGTCTCCACCGACAACCTGTTTCTTCCGTCCGACCACTAACTGACATTAGGGGAAATAATTCTCTCCACTTTTACACTGTAAGCTGAAACGGCAGATACGTATTCGCATAGCTTTATCAGACATGACTTCTGATCAATATACTTCAGCCATTTCTTTTCTTCAGCCATACTCAATTTCATGGTTTCTTCTCAGTAATCTTGTAGATAAATGAACTGGTTGAATAGAATCCATTGTTGCCAATATCGATGTTTCTTACACGTAAATAGTCTAGGGAGAAAACGGGGCAAATAGAAAT
This sequence comes from Araneus ventricosus, assembly GCA_013235015.1. Taxonomy (NCBI): domain Eukaryota; kingdom Metazoa; phylum Arthropoda; class Arachnida; order Araneae; family Araneidae; genus Araneus; species Araneus ventricosus. Next base: position 6,798 of record BGPR01011347.1, read on the forward strand.
ACGGACTGAGTGGTGAAATACGGCGACAGTCCCGTATATACCAGACATATTGCAGTCTTGCATTATGGTATGGGAGTTTCTGTGGCGTACGACAGCTTTAGACATTTTTTTTGGCAATCGTCCTCCTTTTATAATTTTCTCAATTTTTTAAGAAATCGAAATGAAAGAGGTGTCATTTGAAAGAAGAAAAGCCTGAATATAGGATTACCATACATTCGGATTTCGTCCGGACACTCCTGATTTCAAGCTCACGTTCGCGCTAATGTTCGGAGCTTCAAAATATCCGGATTTATGGTAAAGAGAAAGAAATTTGGTTGTTTTAAAGAAAATCTGAAGTATTCGAGGAAGCTCACGCCATTCCTCTAATGAAAGAAAACCAATTGTTTACACACTTAGTACAACCTCTTTTCTACTGACCGTTTTCAGAAACGCATGCGTCCGTTTCTGCGCAAGCGCCATTCGGCTTTGATTTCACCAGAATAGGGGTGATGGAGGAGGAGATATTTGCTTTTCATTAAGCAATATAAAGAAACAATTTAATTTCATTTATTGGTTTAAGGGGGTAATTATCAGGCAGCTATTAAAATTTTATAATATACTTTGATCTTCCAAGACCCTACAACCCCCCGCAGAGTGTCCGGATTGCAACTAAAAATATTATGTTAACTCTACTCAAATGTCAAAAGGGCTTGAGCGGAATAAAACTCAGACTGTTGGGTTTCAAAACGCAAAGGGTCAAAGTTTACCCTTCATTTTCAAAAATTGTCCTTCAATAATTCTAAACTGGACTCGAAGAGTGATGCTGGACATTCACGAGGGGGAGCTCTCCAGTCCATTTGGAAAAGACGTCCCTTTACTAAAGACGGATCCAATTTTCAGTTCATCATTTTAGTGAGTCATTCACGAAGGCTCCAAAACGCACTACCGGTCGCTGCGATCCCCTCCTATTCCTCCTTCTGCCTTCAAGAGGGCTCCCTGCCTTTAAAATAAGACACCCGCCCCACTCCCCCCCCACGGGTGGTTTTCGCTTTTGTGACAGTTACTATCGTCCCTTCTCGGGAATCGTTTTTTCAGTTTTATGACCGAATGCGCCAAATGAAAAACGAACGAGGTTGGATTTCCCAAACTTTTCGATCGCAACAATCCAATTCTCATCGGATATTCGCATTGACGACTGTTTTGGTGCATTGCTCCAAATGGAGTGGAAGGGTGTCCTCGTGAATGTTCCGCTTATTCCCGGCAAACACATGCGATTCGTGTCCTACAAGGCATTTGCGATAGAAGCAATAAACGGCTTGAATTGCATTGTGTAAGCTAAGCGGTCAACACGGACCTCAATCAGAGAGAGTCGCTTGTCCGACACGTTTTCTGCTCGAGGGGAAACTTTGTCGGAGTAGCGACACTCTCTGCGTGAGATCCGTAAGAACCGCCTAGCTGTTATCAATGCCGTTTATTGCTTCCCCGACATGTATACTGCAAGTGACTTGTCCGATGCAAATCGCATGTGAGTACCGGGCCTTAAGATAGCTATGTATGGCAGATGTGCTTGGGTTTAACGGCGTGCGCAGATTCACGAGATTCTGATCCTCCACCAATTAAACCAGCGGGAGTGTTCTCCCCTAAACTTTCTCGTATACTTCCCCCAAAAGGTGCCTTTTCTCCTTCCCCTGCGTGGCTAAAAAAATTCGAACCTACTGTTATCCAGAATCTAATGACTATCAGAAGGCTTTTCATTATAGTGATTGAAAAATATCTAGGTAAAGAATTCAAAGAGACGCGTACCGATTAAAACGCATCTATCGCACACTGCTAGGTTTTATTCTTGCCGTCTCAAGGACAAACTGACGTAATCGCTTCTTTCGCGAGCACAGACGATTGCTTCTATACGCATGCGTGTGGATATAGCGGATTGGTTTCAATGGTAAATTATGCAGACCGACAGACAGTCAACCCTTAGACGGATTTGGCCCAAAATTTTATACGGACCTACATTCATGACGATAAAACTGTGTACCAAATTTTATCCATCTAGCTATTCAAGTTTTTGAGTTATAGTGTTCACATGACTTCGGACATAGAGACAGACAAACTTCCCGTTGACGAATTTTGTCCAAAATTTGATAGAAACCTACAAATTATGTTTAAAGACCACATACCAAATTTCATCCCCGTAGCTCTCACAGTTTTCGAGTTATCGTGTTCAAAGACACACAGACATAATTCCAAAATTGTGTTTTTCGGACTCAGGGAGGTCTAAAACGTGGAGATTCGTCAAAATCTCGAGTTCGAATTTTTTGACGATTACAATACTTTCTTTGTATACTTCGTATACGAGAAAGTAAAAAGGACATTACAATTCAAAACACTTAAAAATTTGAATTGTACCACATTTTAATGAACCAGTCACTTTAGAAAAAAGGATTTTTAAAAGTACTCTGCTCGGTCTAAAAGAAAGGGCAAAAAAAGTAGAATCTATATTAAGAAATGGGTTAATTTTACCAACGGCAACTTCGCTTTCACTAATCGAAAAGACAGTGCATTGTTGCGAGAGGGGTATTATTCTATCAGCAAGGTTCGTTTTCTTCTTTTGCTGTTGTCTCTATGTCGTTGAAAAGAGCAAGAAACGACGAATCTACAGGTGTGCAATCGCTATTATGGTATATGCGCTGAGCAGGAATTGAAGTTTTTTCACCCTCTTAACCCTTTCTTGGCCTGCGTCGCATGTTATATGTTCGGCTTTTTTGTGCCCGTACGGTCAGCGTCGCATGTCATGCGACGAAGAGAAAAATTGCATCGTTGAAAGTGAATTCGTTGCTACGCGTCTCGTTATATTCCGCGATTTTGACGATGTAAGCAATAAAATAATCGGCAATAAATGATTTCAATGTGGTTTTTATGCTCTGATGGTCAAGAAAGATTGTAAAGCTGTTTTTATGGTGAGGTTGTAAAACCATTAAAAAAACATTTTTTAAATATCATTAATAATTCTTTTTATGCAGAAATTTATTTTAAATACCTCAACGCAAATAGATATGAAAAATATATTATCAGAGAGTATATTGTTTTAATTTAAAACTTGTGTGCATTGCAGGAAAAACTGGAGATCTGTGAACGGGATATCACATGTATGACTACCAGTAAGTCAAGCAAAAACTGCTTACTGACAAAAATATTTTGCATTTTCGGATTCAGGATGGAACATATATTAATTTTCAGCAATAAAAAAAATGCATTTTTTTGGATAGGAAATTCGGGGGGAAAAAATCGACCAAGAAGGAGTTAAATCCGAAATTTCCGTTTTTGTAAAAAAAACACTCTTTATCTTGTTCAAATTTTATTTTTGAACAAATATGTCATTCAGAGATTACATGACTTGAAGATAAATTCAGATTTCAATCCCTCTCAAGACCATACTGGTAAAGATTACAGATGTAGTTTATTGATTAACGGGATAGATTACCGAAATCGCTTGCATTTCATGAAACAACATCTTTCTGATAACAGTTCTTTATCTCCAAAACCCGTTAATATACATAACGCCAGGTTTCTCATCTTGCAATTAGAGGGTTAAGTGAAAATATCTTGCTAACAAGTTCGACGCAGCAATGCATATAAACTGAGATTCTCCCTGAACTTAAATGCTGTTGCCCACCCAAAGTAAAACACATAACTTGGCAATTATTTTTGGAGATGTTGAGAAATCTGGAAGGTGAATAACTTCGTGGTGAAATGTCGAAGACACATTAATTGAATCGTTGATTTCAGACATCACGATCAATAATGTCAAAATGCGGGGGGATTTCTGATGTGACTTTACTTGACTCTCGTTATGCCTTCCTTCATTATGTAAATAGCACTTGAGAAGGTTAAAACAGCATAGACGCAATTTTGAATAATAATAATTACTCATGTGGCTTCAGTAATCATCGAATTCAATTAATATTTTATAAAAATTTTTAAACATTTTTTCTTCGCGTACAAAATTGTTTAAAATACGTATACTTATCATATTAACATTCTAAATCATTTGAAATATTGTAAAATTTTTATTCTTCGATGGTTTTCAGGATTTTTGTAACGCAGTCATAGAGTATCTAAACTTGTCTTCGACTGCATTCATTCATTTCTAGTTAATATTATAGAAATTCCTCCAAAATATTCCATTAAGTTTATGGGCGGTTAGTCGCCGTAAAATGTTACCTCCTGGCATACTAATAGCGTGTATAATGGATTTTGTAACACTCCGTGACACCTCCAGATAAACTCATTTCCCTCATTCAATTACTTTCTGAACGCGAAAGTGTGGGTTGAAGGCATACTGGGAGGGGAGGCGAAAGCAGATAGCGAAAGATTTACTGCTCGCAAAAGGTGAAGCATTTCTTATCGAAGTAGGAGATTCCCTGCGACCGTCTGCTTCGAAAGACGTGAACAGCATTCTGGAGGTATTGGTTGATTGAGGATGTGATTTCTGAGATCCTTCTGTGGCTGCGTCGATAATACGACCTGCACGAGTCGTACGGACTCTGGGGGTTTGGGGCAGGGGTGGTGCCAGGGGGGGGACCGGGGCCCGCCCCCCCCCCCCCGTCGGGGAGGTTGTGTCCCCCATCGAGGAAAATATTTGTACGGGGTATTCAACTGTAGTTGATAAATAATAATCTGGCGAAAATTTGAGACCAATTTCATTACACTCGTCCTCCCCCATACAGCAGGTCGTGCCCCCTGTTCGGCAAATCGGGCAAATTCTAGCGCCATTCCTGGTTTGGGATCCATATGGTAAACCAAATTTAAGCAGCGATCATTCCATTTGGTTAAGGTGTCACACATTGGCGTAGCTACCGGGGAGGGGCAAGGGGAGTATTGATGCCCCGTTCGCCAGATTTAGGGCTTGCTGTGGAGTCAAAACATTATTTAGTTCATATTATTTTTAAAGCAAAATATGATAAGAGAGCTTGAAAATAAACCGTGCCCTTGGCATCATTTGCGCTTGCTAGGCTACTAATGACGACTAGAGTTAAAAAATCATATAATGATCCCAACACCAGTTATCATCGCTACGCCACTGGTCATGTTCACAAAACTTAAATGCGTTTATGTCACTTTTTAAAGTCAAATACGATGGAGGGGGAAATAATATCATGTCCCAGGCGCAGTGGCGAATCCAGGGGGGGGGCTATCGGGCTACAGCCTCCCCCAGAGCCAAGCTAGAATTCTTGATTTTATTTAATATCATTACAACCTGTTTTTTCTTAATTTATCTCTTTTAAAAAAATAATAAAATCGTTTCAACATTACTTTCTGGCTTGACTAGCTCGAAAATTTTCCTACTTTTGTAGTCATTCCACTTGTATTTGTAGCTTTGGCATGGTCGAAGACATTTTTTGGCTAGTTATTTCATTGTAATTTTTATTAAATTATCGAAAGTGTTGTATTGTTTTTTATGATTCTTATTGTCAGGTGAGTAAAGTCTGTAAAGTTAAAGAGTTTTGGTTTACTTTAGCCTTCAGATTTTACCTTCATCACGACAATACAAAATTTTTATGACCTCAGCCCCCCCCCCCCCAGACCCGAATCCTAGATTCGCTACTGCCCAGGCGCCATTTAAACATGCTAAACCGCTGATGATGACGGGGTGGGAAAATCATATTAAGACCCGAACACCAATTTTCAGTCGCTACGCCACTGGTGTTACATCGTTCTTTCCCAGGGCCGGATTATCAAACAGGCAAAGTAGGTAACTGCTTAGGGGTTTCGTAACTTTGGGGTCCTTGAAGCCTCTTAGTTATTATTTTTAAGGTAATTTAATATAGTGATTTCATTTAATTTACAAAACTCGTGTACTCGAGCTTATTCGTATTAAAATCAAGTATCGCTTAAATTTCAGGACATTATTCGTAGAATTTTTTTTTCATGTTTTGAAATTCGCTCGCAGATTAGTGTAGTACAGTTTGTTTTGCAGTTGTCCGACTGACTCAATATCCCTTGCAAACTTGGTATTAGAATATTTAGATTATGTAAAAAGAGTTGTGTATTTTTTTTAAAATCATTTTTTAAAAATTACTTCCACATTTTTTACAGGCGATACACTGAAACCAACTCTCTTGAAAGTAATCCACATTTAAATGTTTTATTATTTCAGAACTAGAAAACCACGACGGGTGCAAATTGCCTTTTCATTCGAGAGATTTCCCGTCAAATTTGACGTGTTTAAATAGATATATATGCGAGGGAAATGTTTAATATTGATTGAAAACAAATAAAATAAACATATGTTTTTTTGACAGGAAATACTTTTTTAAATTTACATATGTCTTTATTCAAAAAACCTCTTAGTAGACAACATTCCGTGTGAAGTTTTTTTCGTTGTTTAACAATTTTATTATAATTCAATAACCATGAAATTCTCAGCTTGTCAAACGTAAGTCAGAAGTTAAAATTTCAAAGGAATTCTTTTTCGAAATTCTAATCAAAACAAAGCACTTCTCTGCTTGTCAAACGTTGCCCAAAAATATTATCAAATTATATCATCACGATTGCAATAAATAATCAGACGCATCGCGGCGTCCAAACTATATCACGCACACGATATACCACTGACGTAATTTACTGCTTTATATTAAAAAACGGAAATTAATTTCAAATATATGATTAATATAATTTAAAATTTCTCGGAAACTATTGATCATAGCGAGATAAATCTTATATCAATCGATAGCAATTTTTATTTCACTATTTCAGAACTATTAAATTTGAAATTAGAACTACAATTACTTTTTTAAATTTAAAATCATTGAAATGTAGATGCTCTAGCAATGAAATAATGCTGTTGAATGTCTCGCAGTGCTATGGCGCGAATTTTATTGTTGGTGACGTCAGAGCGGTACCGAGAGACTGATCTGGGCTTATTATATTAGTAATACTTAATATACATAATATTTTTAAATGCTAAATCACATTCAGAACGTACTTTTGATGCACTTCAACAGTCATTGTATGCTTCCAATTTATTAAACATTAATTAGAAGATAACATGAAAAAAATATTCAATGAAAAAAGGCGCAGTGGAAAGTCGGAGGTTGATATTAATTATAATGACGACATTTGCTGCAGATCTATAATCTCGGTACAAAGATCATGTACTTAAATCCCTCTCTCTAGCTTCTTGAGTCAGTGGCGTACTCAGGGTAAGTGGCGTCCGGATCATAATGTGATTTTTTCACCCTCCCGTCATCATCTGCGACTTAGCTTGTGCAAACGGCCCCTCACCGTATTTGACCTTAAAAAAGTGACACGCATTAATGTTTTGTCACTATTGCCAGTGGCGTTGTGAGAGTAAGTGACACCCGAAAAATAAGATTTTTTTTATCCCAATTGTCACCAGTGGCTTAACCTGGCAGTGAATTTGAAAAAAAATTATCTCAAAGTTCCATAACATTTATAATAATGAATTATAAATTAAAGACTAAAAAGTACAAAATAATTAAAAGTAGAAACTGCTTTTTAACACACTAATAAGTGTTTTTTTTAAAAAAACGTTCTTATGAAATTTATTTTCTTCTCTTTTTGCACCAGCATAAGCTCGAGTAGCTTCACTTCAAAAATTTCCAGTATAAAAAAAGAACACAGACGATCTTCGGGACGTCCGCTGGCATGTTGAATTCAGTAATAATAGAGGAATTGTTACTCTGTAGAACAGCATTATGGGTGTGTCATTTTGTATAAATCTCAGGCTGTCTCATTCTAGTGGTAGAAGACTAACCCCCTACTGAGAAAAAAATACTTGCATTCCCTTCGCTTTAGGTGAGGCATATTATGAGATGTTTATCAAATGGAAATGAAAGGTTAAAAGGAGGATTAAGAAGTGAATATCTTTACGTGCAAAGTAGTACAGACTACAGTTCCCACGTTTAAGTTTGTAATAATACGAGACCGTAGACATCTTTGTGCATCATAGATCCTTAAACTTCCGACCCTCTTTACGACCAAAACAATATTATGGACCTTTCTGCAGAGTGCTTTATCATAATACGTAGCAGATTTTAAACGTATTTGCACATTTAGAAATTTGCCACTTCACAAGCAACACCACCTATCTCAATTTTTTGAAATTTCAAAGAGGTAGAAAATACTTAATTTTTCACCACCAATATCGAATATTTCTGCATTTTTTTCACATCTATACTTATAAAAGGCAATGTTTGTGTGTGTGTGCGATGTCCAGACGAATCTATCGCACTTACAGCCTTGAAATTTGGCACACAGGTAGTTTTAATGGTGACTCAATGCACCTCGAAGCCCGAATTTTAAAATTTAATCAAAAAATTTTATTTAATGTTTTGTGTTGTTTTGGTTGATTTTTCGCACTAATTTCTCAATTGTATGGTTTTGAATAATTGTACGAAAAAAAAAATAGATACAACATCGGAAAGAGCACACGATTTCCCTTCTAATGAAGTTAGTTTTGAATTTCTAACATAATTTACTAAATTTGATAAATTTTTAAAAAATAGTCAGTTTCGCCATCGAAATTTTATTTTTGTTTTTAAATTTGCTGCATCCGAAGTTCTAATAACACTATTATTTCCCATTTTTTTCAGCTTATAACTGCATCAGTTCTGTCGGATTTAAAACAAGAATGGTTAAAATATCTTTTCCCGTTTTTTTTAATGAATTTTTTCCTGGTCAGTGTTGAAAGATATTTTTCCTCTAAAGAGTTTCCTCCCGCGACACTTCTCCGGAACGTTGCTGGCAGTTTTGATTGGCTGACCCTGCAGAGCGCAGGATACGTCATAACCTTCAACTGAATGAACGACTTCGATTATTATTTTCGGATTCGATTTTATATTTTGCTTGCTGTATAATAATCATTTTCACGTTCCAATTTTTTAAATATTGTTTTGGAATAACGTACTCTGTACTGTAGCGCGAAAAAAAAAAAAATAATAATAATAAGCGGAAAAACCAATGTGTATCTTTTGTTTTCAAAACTTTTTCATGTCATTGTGGGCGTTTTTTTTTTCTTTCATTTTGTTAAGTCCTAATTCCATGGGCAACGCCGTGCGTTCGCGTTCGGCAGTGTCTTAACGTGTTTATTATACTGCAAGTAAAATATGCGAGACATAATCATTTTCACGTTGCAATTTTTTAATATTGTTTCGGATTAACGTACTCTGTATTGTTTTTCTACAGTTGAAATATCATTATCGCGAAGAAAAATAAGCGGGAAAATCAATAATGTTTATCTTTCGTTTTCAGAACTTTGTCAAGTCATTGTGGGCGGTTTTTTTTTCATTTTGTTCAATTGGGCAACACTGTGCGCGTACTGCTAGTCCGATATAAGCATAAAACCACATGTAAACCAGATGTTAAAAAAAAAAAATGCAAAAATATTCGTTATTGGTCGCGAAAAATGGAGTATTTTCTTCCTTATTTCAAAAAATTGAGTAAGGTGCTTTTTATTAAACAACAAAATGTTGAATAATTTTGTGCAATTTCTATTTAGAGCAGTACTTTCTAGACCACGAGTTCCGACAGCACATGGAATAGCTTATATTAATTCTGAAATCTGGAAAATACAAACCGCGAATGCTAGCGTCAGTTGCTTCAATAAATGCAAGAGAAAATAATTTAAAATGTCCCATGTTGATTTAGATTATTTCAATAAAATTTTACGAATAAACATATTCCACTAAATTTATTTCTGTCGGTCATTAAATAATATTTAATTCTTCTATTCTTTCACTACGTATATGTGACAGGCTGGAATTGGTAGGTTAGTGAGTAAAATGCAATATGCGAGGAAAACGTGTTTAAAGTAATATCAGTTTCATGCCAACTTCACAAAAGAAAGCAAGTTTTCATCTTGTAAACACGGACGAAATTCTCAAATCAATAATGTTAGATCATTAACTGCTTCCCAGCAGATGCAATTTACATTTTCTCCAAACGAATATCTACTTTCTAATCTACTATAGGAATAAAAAAGTTAAAAATAAAAAAAAATGAGGTTTTGAAGGTATTTTAGAAATCCTAAAATTGCTTTTTGGACCACTAACTTTTCTTCCTAGCCTGCCACATACGTACATTTTGGGTTGCAAAAAATGTTTTGTTTATAGATGGGGGTCGTGGAATGTTTTGAAGTCGAAATGACGACTCGATCATAAATATTAAGCAAATTAAAAGAAATCGAATTTAAAATAACTGTTCGGTGGATTTTAAAATATCTTAAGTTAAATTTATTTTCTTCATTATATTTCATTACAGATATTGAAACAATGCATTGCAAAATTTTCCGCACCCCAATACTGTTCTACAAGACCCAAAATAGGATGCACCTCACAGTTTAAGAAGCCCAGCATTAGATAAAAATTTGTGATCGAAATCCCAATATGTGGTTTCATACTCTATAAATGAAATTTTAAGTGCTTTCAAATAGCAATTATCTTACTTAGCTGCTTAAAGATAATATTGTATCTGTTATAAATTGTGCAAAACTTTGTAGCAGAATAAACCCATTCTAAAATGCAACAATAAAGAAAAAGGAAAGACAAAGATTTTCTTGTCTTTTTCTCCTTTTATTGACCACTAATTTAAGGTGATATGACCATTTCCTTAACAGCCTAACATAGATTTGAATGATATGTTTGATACTTTGCAAGCTACAGCAAGCCTCACTATAACAAAGGTGACATGCTTTGCTCGCTGGAAGACGAAGACATAGAAAAAAGATCTGAATTTCTAAATAAGAATGTGCACTTCAGCTGTGAATCATCAACTAAACCAAGACTTTTTTTTTTTGAAAAAGGGTGATCATTGTTGTTAATCATACTTTAGAAAATAAGTTCAAAAATTACACACGCCAGAACTACATTTAAATATCAAACACCTTTTTTTTGTATAACATTCTTAGCTCCTACATTTATTTCAGACTACATATACCAACAATATAGCTTAAAATCTAATTTTTTTAAAAATAGAAAAACAGTGCTTCCTGGTTATAGAACATATCAGAAACATAATCAATGTTTTAGACATTTATAAACTGGCACATAGTACAGTTACAAACTCATAATGCAACATTTTTAACTAGAACTCCACTCTTTTTTTAATCATATTATGCATAGCTGGTTGCATTCAAGTTATTTATAACCGATTTGCTTTACTTTTCCAAAAAACAAAAACAAAACCCTACACACACCAATAACTAAGGAGCACTGCTAGTTTTTAGAATTATTTGAATATTAAAAAAAGAAAAAAAAATGCAAACTTAAAAAAAATCATGAATTTGCATGATAAATTTCAATAAAGTTCACTTGAATTAATAATTCATCAAATTTAAAATTTAATTAAAATGGATAGTAAATGTTAATGTGCATAAAGAAAAAAAATTAATCCTTCTATTAGGCAATGAACACATTCTTTCTTTTAGATTTGTCTAAATAAAAAAATTAAAACAATTTAAAGAATCGAAATTTGCGATTATTACTCGGCAAATTTGTAAAAAAAAAAAAAATTAATAAACATTATCCAAAATCTATATCCTACTAAATCAGATTGTGACTGTAAAAATTTGAATTTAATTGACGTACTAAATGCACTAATGCTGCATCTCATATTGAAACACCATTAGCAGCAAAAACACGTACCGAAAATGCTCGCAATTGGTCCCATCTTCAAACTTAAATGAAAAAATTTTAGTCAAAAGAATTTATTCTCTCTTTTCAAAAACATAACACACTTACAACTCTATAAAACTCAATTTAAAATTCTGCATAGTCAGAAACTTTTTGATCAGAATTACAAAAAGAAAATAAAAACATCATCCTAAGTTTCTTAAACTGGCAGTACCATCAACGAATCCTGAAATAATTGACACAGATGAATTTTAGCACACTACATATGCTCTGAACATGGTCTAGAAGATCAACACTTCTAGACTAATAGAATTAGCAATTCTACATGAAGAGTTCCATGATTGTACAAGTGATGTTGAAATAAGCACAGCTTTTCTATAATACCAATAAATAAATTGTACAAGAAAAGAGATTCATATTCACCAAGTAATTTCAATACCAGGATATTACTGTGGCAGAAAATGATTACTTTCTCCATATTCTATAATATAATCAGCATTAAATCTACCATGCAATTCAACACTAAGCAACAGCATGCTTATTTATTACCAACAATGAAACATGATCACACATTTAGTTATTAAGTATTCAATGTACAATAAAGGCTCCTATGTTCTGCACCTAATAGTTTGAAAATGTCATTGTAAATAATCATGACAAATTTATTATATATCCAGACTATCATTTTTCCCTACAAAGTCAAAACTTGAAGAGTCTACTTTGCTCCAACAACAGAAATGCAAGTTTGGCTTCATAATTTGTAAGACGTCTACATGCAATTCAAATCATAAACGTCACATACATCAGAAGGGTTATGAATAGCTTTTATGAAATTAGCAGGACTTTCGAACACTTTGTCACAGAATGTTTTAAATGGAATGTTAATGAAATATGGGAAAAAAAAGAATCAAATACTTTTCATTACAAACAAATTAGTATGATAATTGAAATTTGACACCACAAAATCTACTTTTAAATGAATTTAAATTGCTTTTTATGTTCCGATTTAAGGCAACACACAGTATATATTCTACCTTATGATTGAATAAACATTTTGTCATTTCTGATGAATACTTTCAAGGGAAATATCTAATCCCATTACATGGAAGTAGAATATATATAAACAGAGTATATATTCTACCTGCTTATTCAATAAATAATTTGTCATTTCTGATAAGTACTTCCAAGAGATAAACTTGCATCCCATTTTCAATTTGTCATTCTTTTATTTCATACTTAATTTTAATGTATTTCTGGACAGAAACTAATGCACTTCTTTTAAAATGCAAAACATAGAACACTTTTTAGTGCCACTCTCTTTTAGTTAACAATAACAGCACATAAAAAGGCTACACTTTCATTATTAGTTTGATAAATGAGAAAAATAGTGTTATAAAAAAAAAGTAGCTATAATCTATACTTTACAAATTATTGTGCTTTATCATAATAAGAAGATATTCTTAAATTTGCTCAGCTGCTTAAAGCTGAATTTTCTTTCAATTTGTGCAGGAAATTTAATTCACAGTGAAGGGTATGAACATCTATTTCGAGCTACCACACATCTAGCTCTGGGCTTACATTTTATGAACTTACACATATCATTGATTTCAAGTTGTTCAAAATCCAAGTGCAGTTTAACACAGATGCATAAATAGCTTTCTTTGACTAGTTAACTTATACATTATTATTACAACTTAACAATAACTCCAATAAAGGAAAATAAATAAATTTGTGATTTTACAAAATTTTATGAACTAGCTGTCGGTAGTAAAAGCTTTCAATAGAAGCTGGCTTATTTTCACTTGACTACATACAGAAGCAGCTGACATTAATGACTAGACATATAGTTTGTTACTATACCTATTTGACTATTTGTAATTATTTAATGGAGTGTTTTAAAAAATAAAATTTGTTAGTCAGGAATTTAAAAACTACAGCAGATACATAATTATATATCACATCATGATAAAGCAAAGTTCCCACAATAAAATTTGCATTGTGTCATTTACCTTGAAGTATTTATAAAAATTTAGCCAGGTAACTAAAAATAATTTTAGCTTTCTTTTGAAATGTCATGAAAGTGAGCGATTTTTAGGAGGAACACCCACAGAAGGATTTAAATGTCAAAATATGTCAATAATTTTACAGACCAGTTTTATGTGATATACATGAAATCATTGCTAAGAACGCTTAAAAAGAAACTACTACCATAACCATTTTCTAATATTAAACGATAAAATTTTGATGAATGATAATTTTCTGAATTATAGTATCAACCACTTCTAGGTGGGTCCAGTTTGCTCCACCACAAATGAAGGTTAAATTTCTTTTAAGGTTTTTATCATTTTTCTGATCTGTAAGAATGTGAGATTATAAAAATATATGGACACTAATATTTAAAAAAAAATCTTGAAAATCAATATACAACAGATAAATAATTAAACAAATAACATTAAAAATGACTATAATAATAAAGATATAAATCAACATTTAAAACTAAAACATAAGAACTTAACGACTCATAGCAGAGATACGATTTGCATTTTTTAAAATGAATTCTTATAAAAATAAACAGCAAAAGTTGCCAAAGTCAAAAATAACGACGATAAGAATAACTAGATAAGAAAGTACAATAATTTGTACATATCTCAATCAAAAATGATAATCACAGCAGTAATCATATATTATTAAACAAAAAACAAAAGCTACCATTAAATGTAAAATTCAAGTTGCCAAGAGAAGCAAGTAATTAAAAAAAAAATGCTACATAGCAGCTGAACTGCTCTGGTGGATTACACAAGTAAATCAGAAACTATTTCTTGCTTAGTACTCGTACTGTCCTCCCATCTTGTTCCCAAGATCCTGATCTTGCATAGGTGGAGCTTGCTGCTGACCCATTTGAGGTAACATAGCAGGCGGCTGAACTTGCTGATGGAAACTTGTCTCCTTGTACACAAACCACAAGCTTGAAATCCAAAGCATGCAATTGCCAAATCCAAAAATCTGAAAGGCAGCAGTTGTGTATTAGAAATTTTTTTAAAAGTTAATTTGCATACTTTTCCCAAATTAAAATTGTTTGGTAGATATTTCTCCGAAACATGCAAATTGTCCAACCCCCACCCCCAAAAAAGATCTCGTTTTTATATGTGTATTTATCTGAAATTCAAATAGAAATATCAGAAAAGCAAATAATTTACACAAAACTGGGGATTCTCCACCCAACTATGGTACCCAAGGTAGCCCAAAACTAGAGTCGTGACTTGACAGGTCGCCCATCTTGAATTAAGATTAAGGTTTTAAAAAATCTCAATGAAAAATATTTATAAAACACTAATGATATGACTATCATGTTTTAAAATGATGACCCAATAACTGAATTATTCTAAGCTTAATTTGTATTAACTAAAGCAGTCTTAAATTAATAACTATGTGATTTAAGTGCTATTTTTAAATTACAATTTTAACTAACAAAAAAATTTGAAATTTTAACAGCATTAATATTTAATATTTTTCATCAAAATGTGACTAATTTCAGAGCTTTTTTTAAAAATCTATACTTTAAGTATTTTGGATATGTGAAGAGAAACAGCAAACTAAATATTTTCAACATTTATCTTTTCAACTTCAATTTACAATCGATTCTCTAAAACACACAAAAGATTAAGTAAATATTAGACTAATTGAAATAGCAGTACATTTTTTTTAAGAAGTAAAATTGTACAAACTGTTCTCTTAAAAAAATATTATCTCTCCTTTGTTTTCTAATTTATCAACATAAAACTCAAAATAAATGGTTTAATGTAGTAGGTAAAGGATTTCAAGTCTCAGGGGTACAAAAATTTTAATAATATTTTTTAATTCACAAAACACTTTAAATATTTAAAATTAAGCATATTCTTACTACATGAATTAGATTCATAATTTCTATAGAAGTCACTTTGTAGACAGCATCGACCACAAAGGGATAATATATTATCCCACAATATTTAACCATCAAAATTTTTACATTTTTCAACGAAGAAATTACAGTTGCAAATTGGAGAAAGGGTTTATTATTGAATTGAAGGGTTTATATTGACTTTATTAATGAATTTATGTAACACTATTTCAGTCTTTTGCACCTTTTCTTCACTTGGACAATAATCAAGCAAACACAGACAACACAAAAATATCGAAATACAGTATTACTGCTCTTTTACACTGTTCAGAGGCCCAGAGAAATAATGGTGTAAACTGGGGAAAGGTGTAAATCATAGGAAACCACTTATATTAATTACTACTTAATCTTCAGGGGATCAACAAAAAAAGTGTTCTTAACAATGGGAAAATCTTGAAGATGGGAACATAAAATAAGGGATAATACTATAATTTCTCAAGAGAATTTTCTGAACTTCATTAATTTACATTTTGAAAATACTCTCTTTCAGAACTTTAAATAACAGAGAGATTTACAGAAAATAAGCCATTTATGAAATGTATTATGATACAACTGATAGCTCCCATTTGAATGTATGATAATATTAAATGTCTTAAATTTTTTAATTCAAGATTTTCATGCTGTTTTAAGAACTGTACTGCATTGTTTTCTACTAATTTGAAACTTTCTAGAAAAATAAATTTAATAATTTCCTGTGTAGCATTTTTTAAAAAATAGATACATGAAAGGCATACCAAAGAAACATTTAGGGAGGCGAAGTTTCCAGGTGATTTTGTACTGCAGGTCTGCGCATCATCCATGCAAATATCAATATCATGGAAAAGATTAGAAGGATTGGTGTAGTATTTCACATCAGAGACACCTTGAGCCCAAGCACATGATCCCGCAAACCAAAAGATAGACAGAATTACAGTAGCCAAGAGATCCTGAAAAAAAAAAAAAAAATAATAATAATAATGCTGAACTACACATACAAGGCCTCTAAAACATTTTTCATATATAAAATGAACAATACTTAAAAACAGGAAAAAAAATTACAGGCAAAAATACGCAGATAGTTTTATGATGTATTCTTTGCAGTTTTAAACAATACACTAGATTTTACGCCAAGCTTAAATGAGATATTTAAGATAGAAATTTATGTGAATATCCTTTAATTTAAAACTGCAATGATGTTTATTTTAAATGACAATCATACATGAATGTTGAATATATATATACAGTGCACTCCCGATTATCCAGGTTAATCACCGGGAGGGGTCGCATAGACAATAGAAAAACACGGATAATCCGAAAACTCCTTTTTATTAAAGAAAAAATCAACATCAGTACAAAAGTATAAAAATTACTTACATTTGCATGCTGTATAACATCAAACTAGGAATTTTCCATTTAACACTTCCTGCTTTAAAAAATCTGTAATGCGTCTTTGCTTCTGCTCTTTGTTCATCTCTTGTCGTATAACGACACATATTTTACGAACCGCAGTAATGTCACCGCAATCAAATCCTCTTTGTCCCATATAATCTAACAAAGTTCCCACAGATTGTAGAGCAGCAGAATGAGAAATTGTATTTCCCTCATTTAGTACATCTTCTGCATCAGTACTAGCTGATTCTCCATTATCAAGTTTTTGAAGGATTTCTAATTCTTGTTTAACATTTAAAACGTTTCATTTTCGTTTCACACCACTCATTTTTACCAGTAAAAAACTTCACGCTACCGACGATAAACAAGATGCAAAAACTAAAGGAACACGCACGAAAGTGAGAGAAAACGAAGAAGTTAAAGAACGACTTGTCAGGAAGAAGCGTGTTCGTACGAGAATGAGCTAGCAGGAAGTGGATGATTCATTTCTCGGAAAATTAGGGGTTGAACTCGTAGAGATTGCACGTGGAGGAAGGAAAAAAATCTATTCTTTAGCCTCCATCGTCACGGATAACTAGTTTCACAGAATGAATCTCTCGATCAAACATCAACATTGATTTTACATGCGTGATAAGCGTGAAAATGTTTCCCCTTAAATTTTTTTTTGTGAGTCTGGAATGAGCACGGATAATCTGCAAACCGGATAATCCACGCACAGATAATAGAGAGTATACTGTATATTATAAACTGAAAAGTTAATTATTTATCTTGAGTATTCAGAGAGCTTAGCCTGTTTATAACTAACTGGATGTCCTTTTGAACTACGACAAATATATCCATTTTTTTAACTATCAGTATGAATAGAACCAACTATATGAAGAGAAAGATAATTTGGAAGATATCAATTAAATTAAATTGGTTTTTTAAAAAAATGGAATAAAATATCATAAGACCTTCCATCAGAAAATATTAATTAATAAAACTTATTTTTAATTTCATTTACAAGATGCAAATGAAGTTGAAATTTTCAAGCATTTCATTTCAGTTAACTTAACAATACATCATTTTCAGGCCACACATCTACATTCATACTTACAAATGAAATATATCATTTGTATTTTAGCTGATAAAGAATAACATGTTATTCAAATGAAGACTGTCATAAAGCACAGCACCATCAATATGATAAGGGCAAACTCAAATTAAGAAAAGAGTTTTACAAATTAACACATTCACGGCAGCACACACAACCGGTGGTTCACACTTAAACGTCCCATCAGGCTGTTTGTACCAACAGTGGCCTGCATTGATATGTCCTATCAGACAACATGCACCACCGGTGGCTTGCACTGATATGTCCCATCAGGCAGTGTATACCACCAGTGGCTTACATTTGAATGTTTCATCAGGTGGTGCTTACCTCCACCTGTTTAATTCGTTTAGTAACTAGAAAAAATTTCCATATAGTTGAAAATTAAGATAATGGAAATTTAACATTTATTAATTGAAAAAGTAAGATATATTTTATTTCAACTCAATATTATAAACATAAGTTATATAATAAATTCGATAAAATAAACATAACAATTCAATATTATGAACATAATTGCTTATTTATTTCAAAGCAATTTTTCAAAACATTTCAAACAAATTGCTGGCAAAAACATGACAGCAATAGTGGTAAAAAAATAAAGACCAGCAATGGTTATCATTGTGGTAAAATTTCATTTTTCACTTTAGTTTGGCACCACCCGATAAAGAAAAGCGCTCTTAGAGAAGCTGCCCATGGGAGAGAAACATGAATTACAGAGTAGGCACGAACGTGTTAAGGAAGATGACACACTATCAATCAGATTTCTGACAAACCTGTTACTTATCTTAATATAAATAAAAGTCATTGTGGGTATATTCCACATCTCCTCTTAAACTATTGCAGCAATTTCAACAAAACTTTACACACTTATTATTTAAGACAAGAGGAGATTATTGTCAACTTTTCAAAGTTCGAAAGTTAATTAAACAGTCAGTTAATTAGAAATTAACTGAAACCATTTTTCTGTGTTAACTTCGGAGCAAATTACCCCCCCCCCCAAAAAAAAACCACCTTTATTCCATCTTAAAGTTCAAAATTTTACCTTCTCAATGCTAACAATTTTATATCTGTGACATTTTTCCTTCCATTTTTATTAATTTTTTAAAATTTAAAAAATAGATGATTACACACAGACGATTTTGAAATAAAGCAAATTTAATTATACTCGGTTGCTAGGCAACAGTGTAATTTTTCAAAACAAGATAAAGGTCACTGTCAATTTTTCCAAATGTTAATTAAAAATTTAGCAAGATTTTGGCGTTTAACCGCAATATCATCTGAAAATGTTATCTAACAAAAACTAATTTTAAAAACATACTTTTTAAAAAATTAGCTTTTCAGTGGCACTAATTTCATTTCTGTACAATTTTTTTTCTTTCATTTTAATAAATTTTTCAAAGTTAATTTTAAACACAATTTATAACATTTTTTCAGTGTTGAGCAAAACACTGAACTATTGCCAAAAAACATTAACAAAATTCTGGAAAACACTAAAAGAAAAGTTTAAAAGCAGACAATTCACAATTTATACCAGGAAAAACTTTCGATTTGGTTTATTTTCATGTTTTTTATTAAACCAAAATTAATTCATCATTCCAAAAAGTCTCTTAAAACCTTTCTTATACTTCAGTATTTGTGAAAGAAATCTGAAGTACTTATTTAACAAATATTACGGAGGGAATACCTTTTTGGCATTTTTTAAAAATAGTTTGCTTCAATTGATGTTCTCAGTTTAATTTTAAAACGTTTCACACGATAAAAGTATTTTGTGTATTGTAATATTTTATACAAAATATTTTAATCCTGAGCAATGCGGGGTATATCAGCTTATACACAATATGTATCATTTTTTTTTATTATTGTAGAATAAGAATGTATACAATGAACTGTTTTCAGAACACATTAATAGAATTCTGTACGAATACTATAAGAAAAGTTTAAAAAGCAGACGATTAACACTTTATATCACGAACAACTATTGATTTGGATTAAATTCATGTTTATATAATAAAAACTAATTATTTAATTAATTTTCTATTTAATTAAATACGGAGAAAAAAAGCTGTATATTTGACTCGGATTGTTTATAGAATCTTTTTTCTCATTTTAATAAAAAATGTTTCAGACCTTAAATTGATTTTGTGTGTAATAATATTTTAAAGAAAAGGAGTTTTTAAATAAAAATATAATAGAGGTGAAATTAATTTAATCCCGAGCAAGACCAGGTATATCAGCTAGTTAGATAATAAAAGAACTATTTGCTATTTATGTAGCAATAAAAGGAGCAGTTTCCCAATTTAAAAATTCCAAAACGACACATAAATAACCAAAAATATTTCCAGGAAAGAAAAGCTCGACTCCTTATTTGTTTTCAAACTGCATGCCTCAAGTGTAGGAAAATTCTCAAAACAGGGGGAAAAAAAGACGATTCATTTTTTATAGCACCTGCCAAAACAAAAAAGTTACTTACACAGAAAATATATATATATATAATTTTTAGCAACAGCTGCAGTTTATAGTACTTTTTTTTTTTTAACAAAATGAGTCAAAACAAGACTTCAAAATTAAAATTGGATCCATTGGAGGGAATACCCATTTGAAATATATACAAAAGGAATTTTTGAATATCAAATATCCTGTATATGAAATTATTTATAATTAAGTAGCAAGAGCTCAAAAATGCTGCATTTGAACAGTAAAGAAATGCTAAATTGTTACATATTCTTTCATTCAAATAATTTTTTATTTCTTTTCTACTAAAGTTTTTTTTATTATTATTATCATATTTGATGTTTCCAAATATATTTTTAACAAATAATATTCAAGTCAATATTTCATATTGCAATAAAACATAAGAAAATTATAAAGTAAGATTCGTATATAAAAACTAACAGATTCTAAAAATATGTATAAAACAAAGTCAAATTTTGCGTAGGATACTCTTCCAAGCAACAGGAATACAAATAAAGAATTATATTTTACTGATCTTACCACAACAGGTGTCATTGGGTTGGTTGTATACAAGCGATGCATGAACACATAGATAAAAATTATTCCAGAAGTATACATCAGTGTGAGAACTCCAGAAGCAACAAAGAATTCAGCATTACTGGAGAAGTCAAATGGAAATGTGTATGTTTTAAACGTAATGACGGAAGTATTTCCACACTTCTCAGGAACCCGAAGCTCATTTTTTCCTAACCTGCAAAAATTTGAAACTTTCTTAGTACATGTGAAGGACATAATAGAGCAACTGCATAAAGAAATGCAACAATTATTTTCTAAAAATCAGCAGATTGTTAAATTTTAGATCAGAATGGATTTCTGAGACATGAATTAACCATGTAAACTCAAAACACACAAAAGTTTAAAAGAGAAACATATCTTTTACAGAGGTTGATAAAACATTACTGCATATTATGAGACAATTCTCAAATTTTAGGGCATTTTCAGGACAACTGAGATCAAGTTCAAACAGGAATTTGCAATTTTTTAAAAATAACTTTCTGCTACAATAACTACACATCTGTAAGATCACTGAGAAAATTAAAAATAAGACCAGGTTAGAAAAATAATTAAATCATCTCATTTATTGGTTACAATCACCAAAAGCATTTTTAATTGAAAAAAAATCTATAAAGTTAAAGTCTTGAAAGTAGTTTTCATGGTAGAATATAAACTTTTTAGAATCATATATGCACTGTAAAATACTGACAAAGTTATGTAACATTATTAAAATTACATACCTTTCCTTGAAAGCATTGCATCTAAATAATTTGTTATTCATGTTGTTTTAGTTTAATAATACTAAAAATTGAAGTTCAATAAACAATTAATAAAAAATGCATTACTAGAAAAAATTATTTATTAAACATAATTTATACTTATAAAAGGCAATGTTTGTGTGTGCGTGCGATGTCCAGACGAATCTATCGCACTTACAACCTTGAAATTTGGTACACAGGTAGACGTAATGGTGACTCAATGCCCCTCGAAGCCAGAATTTAAAAATTTAATCTAGAAAAAATTTTATTTAATGTTTTGTGTTGTTTTGGGTCATTTTTGGCACCATCATCTACCTCAGAAATTAGGATTCTATATTCCTTTTCAATACATAAATAGATGGTTGCATAGGCTTTCTTCTTCCGGAATTGAAATTCAATGCACTCCTTCGGAAAGAGTTTTTCATCTGGGAAAACTTCAAATCCATCTGTTATCCACCCAAGATTCTTTTCCATTAAGGCGACCTTAATGTCGTCCAGCCAGGAAGCATAATTATTACTACTGAGCTTATCAATTTGTAAAAGTTCAGACATTTTTAGCTAATAGAGTAGTTTATACTATATGCCTGATTATATGACAAGTCATCTTAAAACTTGGCTAAATGTTGGTTAAACTGGAATAAACATGCTCTAAACATGACTAAACACGATACTGGCTCATAACCATAATATTCATATGTGTTTAGTCTTAAAAATTCCGAGTCATATTCAATGAGTAGGTTGATATATATAAATAAATACTTTAGTTGAGTTGACTATGAACTTTTTAATAAAGTTAAATTAAGAATCATTTAACAGTTTAATAATCATCGTTAACCATTTGCAGCATTTAAATTACTCCTAATCCTAATAAATTTAAACTTTTGCCTAAAAGCAATGTCTAATAATGCATGCATAGAGTGTAGCAAAGATATGGCGAATTTTAGAAAACAAGTCAGCCAGTAAAAGGAAGGGGGCAAGTAATTAATGAGATGTATTGCTTGTATTTATAGCGAAACATAATTTGCTTAAACTTGAAAGTGAATAGATGCTGCTGAATGCAGCAGCATCTATTCATGCAGGTTTGAATAAGTGAGAACCATCCTAAAAATATCTGGGTTCGAAAACTTCAGACCTTGAATTAAGATCAGGTTTCCTAACACTTTTGTTATAAATTAAAGCAGTTTCCCTCCCACTTATACTAATATTATACATAATGTTCAATGATTAATTCATTTTACTTTGAAAGTATTTAATAAAATTAATAATCATTTTTCATCTAGATCAGGGAATCTCAACCTTTATTACGTCTCTAACCCTTTGATAAATCTTTATATTTTTGCGTACCCTCCACTGTCCTGGGGGCGCCCCGTCACCAATCATTCGACTATACGAAGAAGTTTTTCCTCAATGATGTTAAGAGCTTCGGTTAGCTTAAGAGTCAAATGACTCGAATTAATAACATTTGCTGGACTTATTTTTTTATTCTACATTTTATTGCATTTTTACAATAGCATTAGTTCAACGTCAAAACAAATGAAATCAATATTGTAATAATTTTGCATTAACTTCTAAGGATAGCTAAAAATTACACTCCGTAATAATCAACTATTCAAGTGGTATAGTTATTCAATAGTAAGTATTCACTTGGAGAAACAAAATACTGTAACTTTATTAATTCCTTATGTTTTCTTGTTTCCCCCATAATCAACTGTGATTTCACGTACCCCAAATAGTCCTTTTATGTATGTTCAGGCATGTTTCACTACACAATGGGAACCTCTCATTTAGATCCCTTATAATTGAAAAAAAAACTGGATACAAGTCCAAATTTTCATAAAGAGTAAAGGAGAATAAAATACAACTGCCATAAAATTTAACATAAAGAAATTAAATTGTTATTTTCAGTAACTATATATGCTGAGTATAAATTAAGCATTGTAACAGATTAAAGAAAAATGAACTAAAGAGCCACAATGATTATGCTAAAAAATGAAGCCGATTGCTTTGAAATGTGTCATCATCAGAGTATAAATCACAAAGAAAATAAACAGAAAATTTAGAACCCCCATTTATACTTTTATGAAAGAGTAGTATATAAAGTATAGAATGCTTATTGTTAAATAAATTGATTAAAAATTGTACAATAAAAGATTAAAAATTAATTAAATCAGGTCTTTCAAAATTCACGATTTTTTTTCATCATATTGTATTAGGGATTTGAAATAGTTTTTCATTTTTTTTCATTTAAGAAAGTGAACTACCACTTTCACAGTTATAAACTATTGATGGAAGACAAACATTTATCTCAAACTGATCTAAGATTATGCATGGAATACTGATGCTATTAATTTTCATTACAGCATTTTAGAATCAATAATAAAGAGAGCCAAGAAGCAGCATATACAGTAAGTAAGAAATAAAACTTTCATGTAATACACATATTCACTAGACCAATATTAGAATTGAAAAAAATGCATAACATAAGAAACATTAAATATATTTCACTAGGCAGGAATGTATGTGTAGTAAACAATAAACTAGTAACATTCATTTGCAAAAACTAATTATGCCTGCAAAAATTTAAGCATATAGCAGTAAAATATTAAATTACACTACATGTCTGGGATATTGTTCAGAATAATAACTTTACAAGTCTTTTTTTTTTTTCCCCTCACTTCTTTCTAAATTTTTCTGTTTTGTTTTAATAGGAGTAAATAATATAAAATATATTTATAAATTAAGAAAAAATACATAAAAAATAAAGTGAGAATATCACTAAAGTGCATTATATTTTATGAGAAATAAGTAATGGGTTAAGAACACAACATAAGGATCAAAGATTTGCTCTAGAATAGTGTTACAAGTCGGATACAGTAGTACTTACTTAAATGGATATCCGAATTTGTACTGTACATCCTTCTCATATTCCTTGCACTTGATTTCCATAGTAGCCACAGTTTCAAAATCAGCAGTGGTTGCAAATGCAAAGATAGACATCACCTAGAATGATAATAAAGATTCCTAATAATGAATCATTTAAAAAACAAGACATATATCTAATACAGAAAGCGGTCATTGATATTCAAATGCTTTGTTCAATAAATTTGTACAATCTTGTTTTATTTGCACATAACAAGAAATCGGATTTTTTTTAGCAATATAAGGAAGAAAAATATTTAGCCTATGCTATATGCATATATTAAGCCTATGCCTCCATTTCTAGATCTTAAATCTGAACAGGTAATACAAGTCCTACTGATATATACCTTTGAATGAACAACAACAAACTTACTAGGCCATCAGAAAATTTATACTATTCATGTCATTGCTTTACTATTGATAAGGGAAAATAATATAGCAATCTGTGTTAGAGCTATGAAAAAATAATGAAAATTCAACACTTTTTTTTTTTGCTGAAATAATACATATAAGTTAAAGTTCATAAAATGCTTTTATCCCCTGTGTCCAATAGGTGTTTATAAATATGGCAGCCTAATCTTCCAGACTGAAGAGTGGGCAAGGGGCTGACTACTCCACCCTGTAAAACAGTCACTGCCAAAAATTCTCACGAGAATAATTTTGAATAGACTTTTGGAAATGGGCATAAGGACTTAAAATTTGGACTGTGGAATATGTGATCCTTATATCGTGCAAACTGTGTTGAAAGGGAATTTAATAGTATTAGATCAATTAATTGGAGAAATGTCCTTGAGAACAGGTAAAAATGAAATAAACTCGCCAAAAAAGCAAGGACCCATCCTGAGGTTACTGAGCTGATGATGACAGTATTTTTATATATATTTATCCTGAACTATCTAAAAATGCACTAGTAAAAACAACTAAATCTCAACTGAATCTTTCAATTTTCCTGATTCTAGTTAGAACTAGCTATAAATATAAACAAGAGTAAAAGTATATCAGAATTTGATGATGTACTGAACACTCTGATTATAGGTAAGAGAATAAGACCAGGTTCCTTTTGAATGCATAAGACAGAACTAAAACCGCAAGGTGAAAATAAACTTATCATTTTTTTTTTCATATTTCAATTTTATTTAAAGATAACAATAATTCATCATCACAATTCTCCGTTAAGACAGTTATTGAAACAATTGTTTCAAATCATAGCTAGTAAACATTGGGAAAATATAATTCATCACTATAATTCTCCTTTCAAAAAGTTATTGAAACAATTGTATTCAAAACATAGCTAGGAAACATTAGGAAAATATAATCAATTTCTTAAAAAAATTATGATTAATACGGTAGTACAAATGCACTGCAATATGTATCAATAACTTTTAAATCATAATACTTTTAAATTAATTTTTATGATACAACTATGTTATGCACAATTCTTTAATTAAGACTGTTGACTTGCATTAAAAAACAATATCTTTGAAATGCTATACAATATATATTACTTCATCTGAGCTCTTTATAGGAAGACCAGAGAAACATACATATAAACTTAAGTTCTAATGCAGGGCAACTATAAAAGATTTATTCATTTTCAAAACGTTACATATTCAAAAGCATTACACATACAAGTACGAGTGATATATGAAAATAAATACAAATTCATCAAGTTTTCTGCACAATCTATGGGTCACAGGTCCAGACGGTAGTCGAACTCCTTCCACACATTTTGTAACGTCATCCTATCAATGGTCATCAATGCAGTATGGATCCATTCCCCGAGCTCTTCTAATGTTTTTGATAGTGGGGGTACAGAAACAATGTCCTTAATGTTCCCCAAAAGAAAGAAACCAAAAAGCTTAAATCAGGAGACCTGGAGGTCCAAGGGAACAAAGTGAGGTAATCCTCAGCAACACGCCCAATCCAGAGATGCAGATTTTCTCACATATTCTAACACACAAAAACTCTTTTCTTGCTTTGCCTCCATTTTGGGAGATACTGAACTCGAGCTGCCACCTGGTGCACACAATACAAACTTGACGAGATTGAGGTTATTTTTATATATCACTCGTATTTGTACGAGTAATACTTTTGAATATATAGCGTTTTGAAAATGAATGAATCTTTTATAGTAGCCCTGTATTTATTTCATTTGCAATGGATGCTGAAATTGTCTGCAACATTATTATCATATATCAATTTCAGAGAATATGTAATAACTTAAAAGATTATGATATTCTCCTTTATTAAAAAATAAAATTTGAGCACTTACTAATTGAATTATACGTATGAACCCACGAGGTTCAATCATAACTCTTAAATTCAGATCCATATTAATGAAAGCTGTAAAAAAGCAATATGATATAATTTTATTCACCACAGTTGTATATTATCATGAAAACATTGTTACATAAAATCATATAAGAAGTTTAACAAAATTAGCAAAAAGTGTATGATAATTTGAAATAAATACATGTAAAAACTTATGAAATAATTTATCAAACTAATATCCATGCCTTTTACAACATACTCATAAAAGATAATAAGTAAAATAAAAAGTCAGAATAAGAGACTAGATTTTAACAGGATACAGTTCATCATATGAACAAGAAAGTTAAATGTGACTCAATTAAAATGTTTATAATTTAAAATTTTAGTAATGAAAAGCATTAACTAAAAACGGCAATGTGAATCTTTACAGAACTTTCCAAGTAAGTAATTTTATTTTCTCTTAATTTTAAAACTGAATAACTGTAATGTCTGGAGACATTTTCTGTTGATAATCAACTGAAAAGCAAGCATTGGTGTAAACGATACTTCTGAAAAAATCGCTTTCAACATCTATTATGCCAAAATGCATACATTCAGAGACAGATGTTAAATTTCCTACAGTTTAAAAGTGTTAAATAAGCAGAATTTAATGCTTATGCATGCATTATGAATGTCACACAGGAAAGCTGGTATCAAAATGTACTACAAAATATATGTTGATTCATAAGAGGCGAAACCATGGAAAAGTTTAAATAATAAGTATGAAGAAGAAATATTAAAGAGAAATTATTACAAAATAAAGCCAAAGAAAATGTCTGAGAGAGAGGAAAAATAAAAACATTGGAGGAGTGCCAATTTCTGATTTTCCCTATTATTAGGGATGGGCTGTTCAGTTCTGTAGCTTCAACAGGGTCACAGGGATGTCGTTTTCTCCCATTTATATGCCATTTTCATTAAACAATTGCGAGCATCAATTCTAGCTATTACAAGTTATAAAGAGGAGGCAGCTTGAACAGCTCTTTTGATTTCAGCCAAAATGGTATGGAACAATAGGATTTCAAACACAAATTGCAGTAATAGCATGCAATTAACAAATATACAACAAAAAACAGGTAGATAGATCTATAGATAAAAATACATATTGTATCTTATTTCTTAAGTTCATCAATATCTCAATAAGGAAAAGTTAGCAAACGTTAAAAGTGAAGATAAAACAATCTTTTGGAAATAATTGCTGGGGGACCAACAGATGAGCCACCACTAATAATACTTTTCTTTAGAAAAAAAAATGAAGCAGAGATGAGAGTTTCATCAGCAAAGATTAAAAAAAAAAAAAGAATCAATAACTAAATAAATAGTAACTGGAATAAAAATTGATCCTAAAAGTTCACTGAACAAAGAACATTGTTATATTTATTATTAAGGAAGTAAAATATGTCATAAATCAATAAAAAAAAACATTTTTAATGAAAAAAATCAGTAAAGAGTAATTTTTTAATTACAGGTCATTTTTGTTAAGAAAATAAGCTAAGATCTTGTAAGACATTGAAAAATACTATTAATTTAAATACCTAGTTTCTACAGAATAACTTTCTGCACAAACATTATGCAGTAAAAGTACTGTATAGATAATACTTCATTCCATATCTGAAAATTCTCTAACATGTAATCTTTCTCCCTAAACTTTTCAGCTCCATTCTACTCTTCAGTACCTTACTAAATTTAAAAATTAAATTAAATACTTAAATAAGTTAGAAATTCCAAAAATTAGGAAGAACTAGGATATTTCTATCATTAGAGCATCAAAACTGGATAAAGTATACATGCTGGATTATCCTTTCCATGATAAATAAATCTTCAGAAGCTAGGTGCATTTTTGAAAAAAAAAATATATATATACATATGCCCTAGCATATACAGCAGTAGAACTGTTTAAATGGCAACCAATTTTTTACATTTTTAAATATCCTGCGTATTCAGCAGAAACAATACTTTAAATTACATGTAAGAATTTTTTTTTCTGTTAAAAACCTAAAAAAATTCTTTAAGTTGAATTATCTTTTCAATCAATTCCAAGAAAATTATTACACATATAATGATGGTGTTCTAACCATATATATTACAAAAGGTCAACATCAAAGTAAATATTTTTTTAATAGAATTTACTGTTATGCAAGGTTTTCGATTCCTCTTCATGAATTAAAATAAAATATTCATAAATATTTTTAAAAAATACAATATGTATAAATGTCTAAGCTGTAAAGAGTTTATAGCTAAAAAGCTTCTTCTTTCTATTTATATTAGATAAAAAAGTAATTAAAAATGTATGAAAATAAAGTATCTTCCAGTCAAAATATGATTGAAAATCATACTAGAGCATATTCAGGTTCATTTTTTTAAACAAAAAAGAAAAATTAGTCCAAAAAATTTTTTTATATAAAGCAGAGAATATTTGTTTTAAAAATTAACACATCAGATCATTCGCATATTTGAATTTTCTTTATTCCAAACTAATAATTATCTTTTTTCCAATATTTTAAGGACATATAACTTTCTATTTTTGGGAAGTTTGTTTAGAATATCCAGCAGAATAAATCTGAAGTATATACAACGCAATTTAAATATGTATTTTTTAAATATAAGCCTTAGGAAATCTTATAAGCAGAAGTTTAATTCTAATAATATGTATAAATCATCGTATCAATACTTTTTTTTTATCACATTTACAAATGAAACAAAATATCGAATTTAAAGAAAAATGAAACCGAAACTATTATTTCAAATTAAAAATATATAAATATATATCCTCAAAATCAATAAAATGATTAAGTGTAAAAAAAAATAAGATTATAAAATAAGCTTTAGAATATGTTCTATAAGTATTCGAACAAATGAAATTCCATTTTTATCCAAAAATCACTTTTCTTCAAGATCAATGTGAATGATCAAATAGGGTCAAAATATACGTACATTATACAACAGAGCTTTAGTATATTTTGGTTTGAACAATCTTATATATCAAAAACGGATATAGTTAGTTAGCTTGATTCTATTATTTCTCTTATTAGTACAATATAAAGAATTTCATAGCTCTGTAAACACTGGCACCATAGCAATACTGAAGGAAAACGACCTACTTGCGGTACCTTCATTCGCCGATCGATATCTCCTAGTTGCCATACACAAAATATTAAATTCGTTGAAAGTATTTCCGAAAAACTTCTCGCCGTTTAACAGTTTGTAGAATGTGGAAGTGACTTATATTTAAACGATTTCAAACAGCACCAATTTATATCATTATAAAATACGTGATGAAAATTGAAAGTAACAGGAGGAGTAGAATGCGAATGAATGGATATCCTTAGAATCTTTTTGGAGAAAACAAATGTTTCTGCGGGACGAATAAAGTGCCATGTAGCAGTTTTTAGTTTTCTTTTAACTGCTAACTGCATCGACACATTTTCATCATATTTATATGCGTTTTATTGGTCTTTTGGAATGAATAGGGGATAATAGCCTTTATTGCTGAAAATCCCCAAAACCCCTCAATCAAACTTTATTGGTCTTCTATATACCATTTTACGCTGTTTTGGATTTTATTAGATAAGTAAAGATACAAGTCTTACTGAATCTCAGTTTGATAGTTTCATCTGAATTTAGTTTAATTAGAATATCGTCCTGTTTTGAAACCACATAGGGCATTCTCGGACTGGACCTCGTAATTTTGGCATGAGGGTAAATGTTGAAAATCCCAGATAGCAATTTTAGTTTGCAGCAAGCTTGCCACAAATTTGTCATGACAAGAGTGCAAGTTTGCCACAAATTTGTCATGACAAGTGTGTAAGCTTGCAGTAAGCTTGCAGCAAGTTAACGAAAGCTCCGAAGTCACCATGAAACGAACTTGCAGCAAGTTTGCCGTGTCAAACTCATTGCAAATTATAGCAAAAACAGAACACGAACACAACCCAGGATAGAACTCGCGACCTCCCGGTTCCGAAGCGGGGACGCTAACCGTTGAGCCAGCTGAACTCTGAGAGGAGAGGATAGATTTCGCTAAAACATCGTTCGATGCGATTCGTATACGATTTATTTTAAACTATTTTCTGGTTTTCATTAATTTTTTGAGTTGAGAATACGATTTGAAGTCAAAGAGAGAGCGATTTTCGCTAATAACTACGTTTTGCTAGTAGAATAAATTATGAAATTAGAGTTCAAAAGTAATTACTTTAAAATGGGACAAAATGTCTAGTTATTATTTTTCAACAAACACCGACTGTTTTTTAGATTTAATTTTGTTTATAAACGTTAAAATTTCAAAAAAAAAATAAAAAAAGAAAAAGGCGATATAGTTTTCTTTAAAGTGAGAGTGATATATTTAGTAAAAAGATGGAAAATGCTTCAAAATTTTTTTTTATAAAAAAGTTATTTTTTTCACAAATTATCATTGATTTATTGAATTAATAAAAAAGAATTACGGTCTAGGAGATGCTATTAAAAATCGGATGTTTTTTAAAACAGAGACAAAGATAATTATCTCTTTATTGTGCTATCTTTGCAGGAAGCTTGTTTTGCATACTTGCTGCAAGTTTGATTTGCAAAGAGGTGGCGCTACTTGTCACATCGAACTTGCTACAAGTTCGATTCAAGTTTGATGCGTCAAATTTTGCCATGACAAGTCAAAATCAAACTTGCTGCAAACTTACGTGCTATCTGGGATAACACTTCAGCCCATACTTCCTTTATAAACTTCCACACCACACTGGCGGAGGTATATTGGACTCCCGTAGGATTTATTATGCACGAGGTTCAGGAGGGGGGGGGGGTTATTGAACTCGCGGCATTGTGAGTTCCGAAGCGGAGACTGTCAACTAGACCACGGCAGCTCCTTCAGAATGTAAGAAATAATGTGAATTCTTATTTCGGATTTTACTGAATTTATGCCAAGATTAATGCATCGAATTTTCTTCAAAGCAATGATGAAGGAAGAAGTGATTAGCCAATCCCAAAACTCTTTAACATTTTTTAATTAAAAAAAATCACTATTCCATGCTAAGAATAACATTTTATATTATTATAATCACCATTTATAGTTTTGCATATGTCTAAACATCTTAAAAATGTGAATATACCTATCTAACCAGATTTTTAAAAAAAGATTTAAAGTTTATGAATTTCACTTAAAATGGATCTTATAAAAGATACTTTATTGACTTTGTTTTCCTTTTCAAATAAGTTTTCGAAAAGTAATTGAAAATGGTCCAGTTATCTTTATTAATTTTTCTGTGAGTCTTTTCCGATTAAATTTTAAATACGACAGGTAAATGCGACTTCGATATTAATTTCGATATTTTTTAATTCAAAAATGCTTTGTTTTTAGGATTTCTAGAAGCATGCAATAAAGAAAATACCGATTCTAGTAATGTAAAAATGATATAATGCACAATTTATATTTTCTTCGTAAAATTTTACAGCTTTTCCCGATTGAGATCTCGATTATCTTAGGCAATTTAAAATATACACAAACCATTTGGTAATCAAATTCTGTAACGGCAATTTGATTGTGAAAAACCGTTGTCTTAACAGATCTTAACTCAAGTCGGAAAAGCACTTCGAGCTGTTCCTCGCTGTATTTCAGAATTCGAATCTCAGCTCGAAATCGCTTAGTATGGATAGTGAAATGACCCTTTTATAAGGTAACGAATATCTATGACCATAGGGGATGAAGAATTCACAGTCCATCTTAATCATAGGGAAAATAAGAAATCTGTAATCTGCCAACAATTTGCCTTCCTTATACCTCCCCCCTCCCGCTCCCAAATTTTGCTTAGGGTTTATTTTCCAATTTTTAGGGCTTTAATACTCATGTAAAAAAAAGCACACTCTGCCTACTACTTCTCATTTACATTTTTCTATATTTCTTTTTTTATAAACGAATTATTCAACCATCGATTATTGATTTTCAGAGGAAAATAAACTTGTTTTTGATTGCATTTTTAGACCAATGCTTCTGCGTTAACTGGGAACGGAGCAGATAAATCAGACATAAAATCGTATTCATTTATCATTGTTAAAATGTAGAAAATTTAGCACCTGACTCTAAACGTAGGAATTTCGATTTATTCTATAAGTTACTTTTGCTTAAATCTCTTTTTCTCGTTTCTGAATTGACTACCCGCCGCTGGCGCTACGATAGTTTCAGAATCTCTCCTTTAAAGTATTTTGATAGACTCTGTCGTAAAATATCGTCTATTCTTCTAATATTTTAGTTTAGTTATATTAACGCACCGATTTGAAGCAATACTAGGGCTATTTTTGGGATGCACATCGTAATTTTGAACCATAGTCGCATGACACTTGAGCTGGCACCTTCTCTCCAAACTTCCGCACCACAACCGAGGAAGGACGTTTGACCCACTAAGTCAGATTTAACGTGCACCATGTCCACATACACGGCTGATCTTCAATGGAAATGGGTTTCGAGCAGTGGCGGACTGGGTCTGAAAATAATGATTGAGATGAGTCAATAGGGGCCCTATCACATCTACAATGTCATCTTACATTATATTTTAAAATTTCATTTCTTACAAATATAATGAATGAAATTAATAATAAATAGTAATAAAATAAATTAATTATTATTTTACTATTTAATAATAATATAATATTAAATAATAATTATTCATAATAATAATTTAATATAATCTCTTCCTAGTCTAAAAATCTGTTATATTTATTACTAATTACAGTATACACGTATTATACATAGTATTGTAAGTAAGAAATACCAAATATAAATACAGTTTTATGTTTGAATATTAAATCATTTTGGTGTGGTTGTATAGAATTCTGTAATTTGGAATTATATGGTAATTTTGAGAATTTTTTTAACCAAACGGAAAATAATGTGCCAACAATTGAAATGTACCAATTTCAAATTTTTTTTATATATTTCTTTCTGTCAAAGCTTAACAACTCAAAAGTACAGAAGTGTATTACACATGGTCCACTTCATTAAGAGCAAGTCAACGAACTTTTGAGTTCACTAGATGACTGAACAAATCTATCAATAATTACTCTGCATCCAAATACTCTAAAAATTCCATTTGAATAGATAGTAAAATATAGATTTTCAAGTTCTCCTTAGACAATTAATTTCTTAATATGGTCATGATCTTTAGCTTCGAAGTTTCACTAATATCATTACAATATTTCTCACTCAAAAATAGATTTCAAATTCCTTAAACACAAAGTTCTTTTAAATTTAATTTAATATTTACAATCCATGTAGGTCTATGAGGATACAAACCGTAACAGGAAAAACGAAATTTCTGAGTTTGAATAATTGATTAATGAGAATATTGATTTAATATAAAATCTTATATTAAATAATTACAAACACGGCATCAGGTGAAAACGAAGAGATTATGAGTTTGGTGTATAATTGCTGCATTTATTTTTCTATGCAATAAAATCTGACACGATATACCATAGTGCTATTTCTATGTTTTGCTTCTAATCAATGGTTTGGTATACAAATGCCTGCAAGTAATAAAAACGAACGTATGTGTAGATGTTTGTCTGTTGAGCCTAGAGTTACTAAAGTTGGTGCAATGATACTAAGGAGGGTGAGAGTTTTTTTCTTACGGCAGTAAAATACACAAACAACAAAAAGCGCTTTGTATAACCACTTCCAAGGATGAAACCCTTCATGCACAAAAAGGGGTCATCTCCTCCTCCTTGCCGTGAGCCTCCAAGAAGAATAAAAATATTTTGGTTATTGCGTCCCGGCCTTGCACAGAAAAGATTGTGTGATTTAACATAAAACTACTCTCAATATTTTGTTCAGAAAAGGCGCAGGACATTTGCTAGAAAAAGGGTTTTTTCCTTTATTTCTCTTGTAAATACACATCCTGGGGGCCCATAATGACTTATGTGTAAGAGGGCCCACTTGCAATCGGACAAGCTGGCAGCCTGGCCAGTCCGCCACTGGCTTCGAGCCTGGAACCCTCCGGCCCCGAAGCTGAGAACATACTACGACACCACTGCGGTTTATATTTTTCTTAGAAATTTAGTAAAATATTTCAGAAACAGCGAGATTGTTCACCCCTCGGCTTTCCCGAATAATTGTAAATATGCCGCTTTTTGTGTTTAGCTTCGTAATATTGTAAAAAACAAAATTGAGTTGCATTGTGGACCTCTTCCAGTTGATCGATTCGATCCAAACTTCGACGCATATTTCCAAACTTGATGCCAAGACCAAACACTAAATTTCGTTTGTTTAGCTGAATTATTGTGTTCGCGTACACACAGACAGACGAACAGGCAAACAATCGATCCTTTGAGAGATTTAGTCAAAAATGAGAAACAGATGGAAATTTTTGGTTGAAAGATCATATTGTAAAATTCACGCATCTGGCTTTTTGTTTTTTGGGTTCTCACGCTCACATGCGCACGAATGGAGAGATTCACAAACAGCATACGTTTGTCGAATTTGGTACAACATTTTATAATGATTTACGACTCTAGTAATAAAACCTTATGCCAAATTTTATCTAGCTAGTTCATTGCGTTTTTGAATTATCGTGTTATATGGATAGAGAGACAGACAGACTTCCTGTTGACGGATTTCATCCAAAATTTTATAGAAATCTTTATTTTTGATGTAAAGACTTTTTACTAAATTTCATCCGTTCAGCTCATTGCGTTTATGAGTCATCCCGTTCACAGACAGACAGGTACAATTTCGAAAATGATTTCTCGTACTCATGAAGGTTTCAAACCTACAGTGGTGTAGATAAAGGGGGCGGGGGAGGCGTCACTTCGACCGGAAGCGGGCCACAATTCGACATGCTGGAAAGCAATATTATAACTACTGTCTGTCCGCCACGAAGAACTCTGTTCGCCAAGTTGACTAGTTGACTGCGGTCGCTATAGCAGCTTGTTATGTTAGGGAAGGTCCATTTCGAATAGGAGGAATCCGACGGAAATCGGGGTTTTATTTTATACTTGGCGCCAGTTTTCGGCGGTAAAAAGAGAACATCATTCGTGAACTTCTAACAACTCGAAATGGACTCTTCCTACGATAACCTGCTTAGATCTATAGCGACCGCCGTCAACGAGACAACTTGGCGTGCAGAGTTCTCGTGGCTGGCAGATAGAAAGAAGTAGTTTTCAGCAGCGCCACAAGTTCAATCATTGTTATATAAAAAATAACTTATGTAATTAATTCGTATTTTTCGCCCTTTGTTGGTAAATTGCCGATATATGAAAGAAAAAGTGATGTTGGAAGCTTGATTTCGCAACCATACCCACAAAGCCCGAGGGTGTCAAATGACGAATTACTATACTAACAAAAATACTTTTTTTCCTAGAATTTTTTTTTATTATTTTTTATTTTGAAGGTAAATGTACCCCATGTACCCTGTAAAGGGAGGGCAGAGTATTGCAAATTCGCCCCGGGCGGCAAAAGTTGCAGCTACGCCACTGAAAAATTTGGAGATTCATCAGGATCTCAAGATTGAATTTTTTTTGACGATTAAAATACTTTCTCTTTGTAAACTTCACGTATGAGAAAGTAAATAACATTACAAATAACATTAGATTTTCCTAAAATAACATTTTAAATAAAATCTAACACTTTCGCAGAAATTTTCATAGTGCCGTAGAGTACAGAGCAGGAAACTTCAAGTCATTTAGAGCTTAACATTTACCCTTTTTAAGTGGTGATTCGGCCGGCCAAGGTTGATTCAGAAAGATGGGGAATTTAAACGTCCATTAGTATAATTGAGTCCGTGAAAATTTAATAACTTAACACCGTAATGGAAAACTAATCAAACCTCTGGCTGCTATACAGAATACATGAAGTAGGCTGCAAGTTTGGAACTAATATTTTATTGCATTCGACTTTTATCCTTTAAGTTCTATAGTTTTCTTAAATTTACAAGAAAAAAGACGAACTAGTTCATTAAGTCACATAATTTAGGATATTTTAGATTGGTGCTTTCAATTTTATAAAGATGGAGATACCTTGATTGCAGTTTTTAATTAATCCTTGATATTCAGCGCGTAAATCAACACCATATTGTTAAAAGAATCAGCTAAAACAGTATTTCGAAGACTGTTATCCCCTCAAGTTTAACAACAAATAAAGGGCTAACGAGTGCATATAGTGGAACCTCTCTACAACGGTCACTCTCCGTTCCAAACAAAATCGACCGTTCAGAGAGGTTAGCAGCTCTGAACGGTTTTCATTTTTGGATGACAAAATAACATAAAAACAAGCCCTAATTCATTATTTCGGACATTCGGTGAATTTGAAAACTTATGAAAAAATATTTTACTCGAAGATTTCTATTATTATTTCAGTGAAACCTCGCATAAGGTGCATAATTCGTTGCAGAAGCTTACTCGTTATGCGAAACAATTTTTCCCAAAGAAATCAATGTAAAATACGATAATGCGTTCCATGCCGAAAAAAATACTCATTTTTTTTTTTTTATGTATAACGTTCATTCAAAGACAAGATCGTTAAGGAGCCTGCATCATCTTCATCTCATCTTTTATGCAGAATCAACCAGCATGGAATTCGGATAGGATTTTCAGAAATGAACGCCGAATGAGTGCTAGACACGGACTGATGCACCTATTCTGTTATCCTTATTAAAAGAAATAAGCCAATTACTTTACGTCATTGACTCAAATACGTCAGCCATAGAATGATCATATAGTGTTTTATACATTTTTGGAGTCGGTGAATTGCCCCCTATATTATGAGACTAAAATTGAAAAAATAGATTTTTTGACGCAACGAAACGTCCCAATTTCTTTATCATCCGGAAACTAATAGGATCAATTAATGCAAATCATGTGATAATGCCGCTCGCCGCTGCAATTTTGGAACTCAGTGCACTTTTTGTTGGAGGGGGGAAAAATTTAAGCTTAAGATAACGTGCAGTTAGATGGCAAACAGGTGAAATTTCCCATATGATTATGGTATTAAGTGGGGTGTCTTTATTAGCTCTCCAGATGTGTGCGGATTAAGAGTCAATCTATTTTATACTGTCGCGTTTTCTGAGAACATCCGCTCTTACTATTATAGCGGTGAATTACAATGCCACCTGTAGCTGCCGACACATATTCATTACTGATTACCAAGCAAACTAAAACTGACGCGTACGTCGCGCGCAGCAGATAAATGTCTGCAATGTTGCCGCAAAGTTTAAACAAAATATTCTTTTACTAAGGTTTTCACGAAGGAGTGCAATTAGCTTCTTCACTGACCTACGTAGAAACGTTGAACGAAATTGCCGAGAAAAGGATCGGTTTTTCTGCATAATAGTGTCTCAGCATATTGGTCACAAACACTTAAAAAATATCTTAGCAAGAGTTTTGTTACCACATGTAAGCAGGAGCCGTTTGCCTAATGCCTAAAGCTCTCCGCTTCGGGCTTAATTTCATCTACACGGGGCACCGTGAGTTCACGGATGAGAAGCCGCCGGATAAGTAAGCGGGTTCTCGCT
>BGPR01011348.1:0-26322 GCA_013235015.1 Araneus ventricosus
TTGAAATTCCATAAAGCTATGGATCACACTTTTTTTCAAAATATCTCACTGAAAAATTAAACCTACAGGTTACAGTTACAGTGAATTAAGGAACCTGTAACTTTGAACTAAAATAACTCTTGAGTCGTTTCAGATAGTGCTACAAATTATTTTTATTGAAGAAACATGGGGAAGGAATTAAATGGATAATTTTTCCGAAGTAAAAACTTTCAACACAATAGAGAAGCATAATAAAAAAAATCCTTCCCTAGAAATCATTTTGAAAATAACCAAAACTCAAATTTTCTTATAAGATCTTAGCATAGATCTCGAAGTCTTAAGTCGAATTTTTAATGTTGAAGACTACTTCAGTAATAATAGTGTTACATTTTCACTACATAATTACCAATTTTTAGCAATAAAAATATGATCATCGGTTGAATACGACGATTTGGAATAGATAGGGTAAAAGTTTGGAACTGAGTTAAGCAATTTCCTTTCACACCCTCTCTCCTTCCACGCATTCGTAAAGATATCTAATGAAATTCTGAGAAGTTCTCATTAGGAGTTCATTCCCAAGGTGTATGTTCCTCAAAACTCGTACTGTAATATTCCCAGTTGAAATTAAAAATAAACTCAAAGATAACAGCAATATTTGTTTTTCTTTTTCATCGGTAGATTGATGTTTATGATGACAGTAAGAGAAGCACGAGTAACGTTAATCCAACTATGAACGCTGATTTAATAGAAGAAATCGATCAGTTTATATAATATAGTGATTAAACCTCTGATGAAAATAGAAATGAAAAATAAAAATTACATGATTTGAAGTTATAGTGCATAAAGAAGAAGCAAAAGCGGTTCAGTTTTTAGAGTTTTATTTTGTTTACAGTTTTTATTTGTATGTCTGTAGTAAGGTCGGGATAAACTATGAAATACAAGGCGTCCATTCTAAACCATTACCTATAGGCATATACTTCCCAGTTCAGAGATGCTTTAAATGACGTAAGGAATTATCTTTCATGTTGTTTCAATTAGTAAATGTAGTGCTGAAAAAATTACAAAGTCTAAATTTTTATACAGTTCCCTGAACCTATTAGTCATAATCAGTAAAATAATTTGAAACACTAACATTTGAAACAAAAAAAGTGTTCCACTCTTCTCTGACTAAAACTGAACGAGTAGTACAGCTTTGAATTTCATAATTTTAAACCAATCAGCTGCCGCGTGAAGAAAGCTTTAGTGTTGGTTGAGGGATCTTCCTCGAGGCTGTCATTGAAATAGTCTAAACTCGTCTAATGGCAGCTTATTTCACAAAAGATCAACCTGATCTTCAAGCCCGTTAAATAGTCAATTGAGAATCAAACGTGATGCTACAGTTTAGAGAAGTAGTTGATAAGTGTTAGATTGCAAAAATTGCATCTACATCATTTTTCGGTTTTGTCAGTATTTTTAATTATTTAATTCTTCGCCACCAAAGTTTATTTCATCTCTTGTGGCATCTTTGACAACTTTTGAAATTCAAACGATAATTTTTAGCCGTTTCATTAATTATCTAAGTTTTTCTTAATAATTTACTTTGTATTCGACCTAAATATTATTTTGTCTTAACTTTTGATGTTGTTTCCATTAATTTATAAATCGAAATTTTTCAACGGGTTTATTTCCTCTCCATCTTGTTTCGCGTAGGAATTTTGGCGTTATCAGGTTTTGGCGTCTCTGGCTGGAGGCTTTTTCCGTTATGTAAGAAGGATTCCTTTGTGCTTGACTGAACGAGTGGTTGCAGTTTTTGCAACTGCGGGCCCCAGGACCGTTGGGCTTCTGGAGGCCGTTAGGCCTTCTGGGTGCTAGTCCTTGCTGATTTTTTCTTTTTGTCTTGAAGAAGTAAAAAGGATTGGAATCACCAGCTTCTTTTTCCAACTTTTTTCTGCAAGAGTTTTGTAGATTGGGGTTTCAGCCATGCAATCTTTAGAGAATATAGTGAGTTCTTGTGCAACGAAAAACGTCCGCCAATCTAATCTAATCGGATCTGATGAAAATCTAGAGGCGTGCAAGTCTGCAACGAATGTTCAGTTGTATTGAACGAGATTGAATACTGCTGAAAATGTCGTAAAGAATTGCAGGAGCGAAAAGCATTACAGCCAACAAACTGGTGAATTTTCTGTGCATTTTAGATCTACAGTTTTTTACGGCAACATTTTGTCTATTCTTTCAATTCATAAAATGAGATCTCACCTGAATTTTTTTTAGTTTGCTTACACGTTAGAAAACGAAGTACGTTTTCACCTTTTCAATTCTGGCTCTAAAATTCATAGAGCAAAAAGTTTCAATGAAAGAATTTTAGCTTTTTTGATGATAGCGCTGTAGTGTATTATTTTTTAAAGCTGCAGCTGTTTTTATGTGTAATTTTATGTGAATTGTTATTTTTGTCACTTTGTGTGCTTCTTAATCAAAATATATCATTTGTAAATCATGGCAGTAAAACTTAATTTTAACAATTATTAAATAAACAATATTTTAAAATCTAATTTGATTCTGTTTTAATTTCTCTAATTTGATTTCACAATTTGCAATGTAACTAATTTTTTCAAATGATTTAATTTAGTGTCTAAGTTTTTCAGGTCTGCAAAGGTAGGTGATTTATATGAGTATAGCTAGAATTGCTTATCATTGTGTTGTATATTTCAGTACCCGGTATTGATTTAATAATTGATATATATATATATATATATATATATTAAACTAAATTTTATCATTGGGCACCTACCTTGCATTAACGTTTCAAAATATTCTTAGCAACCCCATCCAATAATAAGTCAGGTGTTTGTTAGCCCCCAGGCCACCATTTAAAACTCTGAGCGAACTCCCCACATTAATATTTTGTTTTCCAGTAAAGCTCATGGGAATCTTGACATATATGTCACATCCTTTGAATTCGAGTTGGTTGGAAGTCCCACTGCACGAAAATAGTATTACGCTATCTTTCGCCGATCTCCTTCTCACGATTGCATACCATTGAACGCAGTGTCACTCATGCTTTTACATAGCTTAGATAACACGCGCACTTTCGGAATCACGCCAGCTGCTCTTTATTTACAATAAATTTTAACTTATGACGTTCATCCAACCTAACAATGAAGAAGAGTTAAGGCACAACAAGCATTTTCTTTCTGTTTTTCTTAACCTGTAACTATGCTTTATCTGTTTATGGACTGTTAATGGCTCCATAAATCTTTTTATTACATTTTTGAACAGGGCCGGTCCAAACAAAAGCGGGGCCTGGTTCAAAGTTGATTTGCGGGCCCTTGAAACAAAATTCGTATAACAAAATAATGATTTATTGCATTTTGATAAATATTAAGTTTCTCAGATTGGAAAAGGACGTAATTAATAAATGAATATAATTTATGCATAAGGAATATAAGAAATATAATTTTAAAAATAATTTTTGATAATAAAATAATTTTAAAATTTAATATGACCAACGTACAAACTTTAATGCTAAAATCGTTGAAAACATTATCCTACCCAAAATCAATAATGAAGTTAATTTAATAATAGTTATTAATTAGTCAAAAATAATTATGGAAAGGCAAACATTTAAGCCTCCAGAAGTCGTGCGTATGTACGAGGTACTTGTATCGTGCATCGTATTGTATATTTATATCGTGTTATTTTGCAAAAAGGAATACAACTTTTATTTATGTAATCTGTATTTAATAGCTCCATACTAAATAAAGATTATGTAAATAAAAATTGCACTTATATTTATAAAAGAACGATATAAGCAAGTAATACGATGAACAATATAAGTATCTCCTACAATACGCATGACTGCTGAAAGGTTAAATAATCTAAATATTCAATATTTAGTAATGTAATGTTATACTAGACAAATAATAGTTCGAATTATATTGGATTTCGATTAAACATGCACTTTTCTAGCTTTTATGGCGGAAAACTCAACAAATACTCCATGGAATTAATTTTATCAGAAGTGTATTTTCGATGCTAAGAAATGCAAGATCACTCAGGCCATGGTTGCTCGAGAAAATAACAATATTAATATCAGTCTACTGAATGAGCGTTTACAGCTAGCAACAGACACTGAAATTGTTAAAAGTATCTGAAGTGCATTTCTCAGATTTGAGAAAATATCCGCACCGTAAGATAGTATAAATTTTAAAGCCTCCATAGCAATTTTTGAACAAAAGAAATGTTAAATATTTTTACACTTTTTGATTCAAATGTGAAAACACACATTTTTCTTCCATTATTGTAGAACGAGGACAGAAACGTACTGAATATTCTATAATAAATACAAATTATTGTAACTATATTTCAGAGAGAGAGAAAAGTATAAACTCAGATAAACTTATAAGTAACTTTAAATAATGCAGAGGTTGCTCAGTCATTGGGACTGAAGAGGATTATTTGACGCAAGTTCAAATTAAATCATTTGAGATTCACATTTTGAAACAGATATTTTTGAATATGATAATTGAATTCAAGCATTCCTTTAAATAAAAAAAAATCATCAAATGCTTTTTGCGAACACATCTTGTAGAAATGTGTGCTGTCTTTCTGCTTTTGTGAGGAAATATTAAAAACTGTTCAGTTTGAAAACTTTCAGTGCTAAAATTAAAATTATAAAAAGAGAAAATAGGTTCAATTAGAATTTCAAAACATGAAAGTTCTAGAAACTTTAAATAACTTTTAACCATGCAGACAATTGAAAGAAAAGTCCCATCCGCCCTTTCAATTTTTCTGTCGATTTACGATTACAGTATTGTAATAAAATTTCATACCGTATGAAAGAGATTTTCTTTTAACTTAGATTATGAAATGAATTCTTAAAAGTTGAGCTCATTATTTCTTCATGTTTAATAACAAATAGACCAAAAAGATAAAACTAAAAAAGATAATCATCTGATCACAAACTTATCTACACTTATGCACAACCTACTGATAGTTTCGGTTTTAGGATATTTAAATTAAATCCATCTTCAAAATGCTGCGTATATTTTAAAACTTATCCAAACGATTTTGATATGTAGTTTGTCAAAATAATAAAAAGATTCCAAATAAGTA
This sequence comes from Araneus ventricosus, assembly GCA_013235015.1. Lineage (NCBI taxonomy): Eukaryota > Metazoa > Arthropoda > Arachnida > Araneae > Araneidae > Araneus > Araneus ventricosus. Next base: position 5,071 of record BGPR01011348.1, read on the forward strand.
ACTTTTTATAATGAAAACTGCACAATGTAAAAGAGTAGAAAACACCAATTGTCGTTTGTCAATAAAAAAATCTTTTACCTGAAATGTATTCAATAATAACAAATAGCAAAAATATTGTACTACAAAAACAAAGGGGAAACCACATTGTCCTTTAAATTGATAACCTATTATAATATTAAAATTTTCTTTTTGGAAATATAAAAAGAAATGTTGTTTAATGAATAACTATAAAAATAGAGATAAAAAATAGCATACCTGAAATTTGCCTGCAAGAACAAATGCAAAATATTTTATTTTGCTGTACGGCTGATATTCTGAATGTGAACGAACTACTCAACTGAAAATTAAGCTTTTTCAAAAGACTCACTTTGTTGTCCGTAGTGTTTCACACAATCCAAATTATATTCCAGATTCAATAATTAATTTTTTTTACCTTTTAACAAGTACCTACGATGAATTTATAGATGCTGGAAAACCACATTCAACAAGAAAAGAGAGAAACCCCTGTGATATGTGCCTCATCATCACTTAGCAGTCCAACTGGGAACAAGATAAATACATGTGCTTAACATATAGCTAGATAAGAAGAAGATGATGAGGGGGCACCACAAAGTGTGTGTCCGCAATGGATGGATAGTGGGATGGATACATTTAACAGAATACCTTTTAGCAAGTACCTACGATGAATTCATAGATTCTGGAAAACCACTGTTTTTACAAGAAAAACGAGAACCCCCTTGGACATATGGGATTCATCATCGTTTAGTAATCCTGCTGCACACAAGGGGAGCAGATGTGCTCAATTTAGAACTAGATAAGCCGAAGATAAAACATTCATCTAGAGATGTCTCTTTAAGCTGCCCTGGGAAAGACTATCTGCTGGCCACTAGAGAAACAGGCGTGGATCCCCACAGAAGTCCCTGACGCAGTTGTCTCGGGAACAAGGAATACATTGAATGTTATCACCTGAAATCGACTTAAGCCTTCTCCCGAAGACGTTAGAGCGTATAACTCGGATAAAATCAAACAAATCGCAAAAAAGCATTTTCATTTTGTAAAATCCGTCAGCAGCGCGGGGCCTTGTGCGGTCCCACCGTTCGCGCCCTCCCCCCTACGGCCGGCTCTGTTTTTGAATACCAACAACCAATACCGAGCTTGATCGAGAAGATATCGGTTACGCTCTTCTATAACCACTAGTTCAGACATCTGTTTATTTCAAGGTAATAAATTGGAATTCGAATAAATTAAATAAAAGATTTAGACCTCTAAGAGTAAAAATTCAATTTATTTGGTTAAGAGAAGTAGTTTTTATAGATCTTATACATGAAGAATGGGACGTAAAATATGTTTTACGTACTAAATCGTCGCTTAACAAGCAGCACTGTCAATACCAATTTTCCAAATTTTACAATAGAAAGAAAAACAGCAAATATCGAATATTTCTGATTTATTTTTTACATCTGCTATGAACATGAGACCGCATAGTTTTATTGTTTCATTATGGTTTCTTCTTGTATTCATGGTAATACTATTTCTATGAAAAATTATGTATTTAAAGTACGATTCGTTCGCTGTTTTAACCCTTCAGCACACGCATCCATATTTGGAACATTAGCCCACTCGCGAGGTCATTTTGACCCCAAATTGTTAGACACTTACTCCTTATTTTATTGGCTATTCGTACAAAATAAAATATGTTCAAAGTATAAGAATATTTTTTTTTATACAATAGCATGTATTTAAGTCAAAAATGCGATTTTTAATGAGAATAAGGAAAATTAAACTTGACTCCTTTTTCCATATCCTTTCTGTATTCTTTTCTTCTCTGCTGCACGCGTTCGTACGCTACCATACCAATAACATTAAATGAGTGTGAAGTGAAACGCTAGTACACGAACGGGTCAATTTGACCCCAACCCCCCAGTAGAAAGTGAGAAACCCCGTTTCACCGGTTTCTGCTGGTCTTATCTTCTCCTTCTAGCCCCTGCATGAAGATACAGGAAGTAACAAAAGCAAGTTTTTAGAAATTCCTAGATTTTTTTAACAAAAGAGAAAAGAACCTCGTGCGTGTGATGAAGGGTTAAAGTAAGTGATAAAATATCTTACTACATCCTCAGAGTAGAAACTTGTTTGGCTACAGTGTATTATAATAATTTTATTAAAATAATCTATAGGAAATATTAGGTGTTTGTTGTTCTTTTTGAAAGGTTACTGAGACTGGACTATAAACTGTTGTCGGAACTGGACTTGTTCAATCAAGGGGAGTATTATCTTTTAAATAGCAATTGTACAAACTTACGAAACTTTTCTCATGTAAACATTAGGTTTATTACATGGGTCATCATGAAGAACTGGATCTGTGTTTAGGCTCTCATTTTGCAATTAATACTCAGAGAAGAGAACTTTCTCGAAAGCTTGTTGTAACTTGAAGACACAAGCCAATCTGTTAACCATTAGTATTCCGTAGATTTCGGTATTGGGAAGTAGATTTGCATGCAACCTTGAAATTTTGAAAGATAAAGTAGAACAGATTTATACATTCAATTTTCATTCCAGCATCTAGCCAGTTATTTCATTTGTCTATCAAGTTTTTCTGCTTACTTATTGCGATGAAGAATATAATTCAAATGGTTGCATCATGTGAATAAATTACTGATATCCACACTCAAAAGCGACCACTGGATTGTACAGAATTAACATTGTTGCAATATGCCAGAACTGAAAAAAAAACCTTTTACTTTAAGTGTGTTTATAGCATTTGGTGTTTTTATTTGGAAAGCCAGTTTCTTTAATTGGGGAAAGATTACAAAAATTTAATATTCTATTTTAAAACTACTTTGCCTTGAATTTCTTAAGAAAGTTAATTACATTATTTTCAACATAAATAAACTCTAAAAACATTCTACTACTTTTTATATTAAAACAATTTCTTTGTCTCTGATTATATCTAAAAAATGCTTGGTGTTCCAAATATTACTACCTTCCCCTATTTGTAAAATTACAAATTTTTTTCTTAAAAATTATGAATGGTTTCAAAAGATTACGCCGGTACGCTACACCAGCGTCAAACTTGCACCAGGTCCACACAGACATTGGATCTTCGATGGAATTGGATCTCGAATCCACTATCTTCCTATTCCGAGGCTGAAACCTTTAGACCAGATCACCCGGGCCTACAAGCTTGGGATGAGCTAGCTATGAGTTATGTGAAAAATTTGTAAATTAATCAAGAAGTAATAGAGTTCATTCACCTGATATCACAGGCACATGGAAAATGTAACTTCTCATGTCATTTAACATCTATAAGTTAACAGTGAAAGCCAACAATTTCTCTAGTTGGCAGTTAGGTTTTCTACGTTAGCCAGTAATGTGCATATGTTTGCAAGAAACAATATTGACACAATCTCATCTCATTCGTTGGTTTATATTTTTTAAAAAATTATCTAGTTGTTAAATACACTCAAACGTAATTGTAATGCTATCTTAGCTATAACTGCTTGTTCTCTTGCTCTGGACTGTGACATCAAGTATCTTTTTTTTCTTCAGCAAGATACGAAATGAATTCTAAAGCTACAATGAACCTTCTCACTTAGATAATATAAACACCATTAGAAGATTTGGTACTTGATATATTTTTTCTTACATTATAAATGCATCTTAATCCCATAAATGAACTCCATTAATTTATGCTTTGGTCCTGTTAAGCTAAAAATTAATTTGAGCCTACAAATTGACTTCAATGATTTAGTCTATAGATTTGATCCACTTGATTTATTCATTCCTTATGATGAATTGCTTCCATTGATGCAGTATAGTGTAGATTCGGCCCTCTTAAGCTATAAATCACTTAAAACCTATAAATTGATTCCATTGATTTATTCTATAGATTTTGCGATCTTGAGCTAGTGATCCAATGATGCTATAAATCGACATCATCGATATATTCGAGCCTCTTAAACTGCAAATCTGCTCGACCCAGTAAATTGATTCAATTGATTTAGTTTATAGATAAGGTTGTCTTAAGCTAAAAATCCATTATATTCCATAAATTGATTCCATATATTTAGCCTATAGGTTTGTCCTCTTAAACAATAACTCTATTTGATTTTATGTAGGAGGCCAAACGTACTCCCGCTGGTGTGGTGCAAAAATACTGACACTGGCCCGGCCTACCCAAGAAGGGTGTAAGGCCGGGAGAGGACCAGCTGGGAGAGAACCGTCCCACGACGGGGTGCCAGCTGAGGTGTCCTCATCATCATCTGATCGCGTTTCAAAATTACGAGGTCCATCCCAAAATAGCCCTCGTGCTGCTTCAAAACGGGACGTTAATATAACTAAACTAACAAGGAGAGGGCACGACTTGGGAAATTCAATTCGTGATGAAACTTGGCATATTAGTAGCATACCATTAGGGTGTTCACCCATTAATCTAAAAAAGTGCAATGCCCAGTCAATTCGGAGGAAATGGCCCTCAAACTTTCGGCACAACTTATATACCAGTAACTCTTCACACGCAATCAGTGTTCGGATAGCTTAGATGTCAGCGCACTCGATTACCATTCGCTAGGTCCGCAGTTCGATCCTGGCTGCGTTTTTTTATCAATATTATTCCAAATTAAATTAAAAATTTAAAAAATATTTTAAATTAAAACTTTCATTATTTTCGTGCAGAAAATAACTTTCTTGACACCTTTCATTTTCATGAATAAGTTCTGCATCACTCACAATAATTTTTTCAGCCAGGATGGCCAAAGTATTTTGGAAAATTTCTTCACCCATCAACATTGCTTCATGAGAAATTGAAGCTGAAGATTCTGATGAAATTAAATTATTTTGAACCAGTAAACCTTGATGATAAATAACAGCATCTTTTAATCTCAACTTTGACACTTCACTGTATAATGATTCTTGTGTGGTTCCATCTTCAACCTCCGACACACTAGCAGTATCATAATCCATAGACATTTTCACTTTAGAATATTTTTACTCTCTGCTTTAACTTATTCTAATTTAATCAAAAAGCAATGCGAAACACTTCAAAATCCAAGGTGAATAACCTCGTTTGTTCAGGGCTTCTAAAGGAATAGAAGTAAAAGCACTGTCGAAGAATTTCATACGATAATGAGTAAAGCCATTTATCCATTGGTCCCTTTTCAATTATTGAAACTTCGGACCATCTGCCTACGCATTTAATAGATTAACAGCTGCTCTCTGCTATTTTTATTCCAGCATTAAAATATTGGACCATCTGCATATGTATTCAATATATTAACATCTGTTCTCGACTGTTTCCAAGATAAAAATAAGAACTAAGAATTTGTGAATATAAAAACCCAATAATTTAAAACTTTCAATGAATTTAGAATGAGAATTTTAAGTATAGTTAATATTTATCACCATTAAAGATGTATTTATAATTATTTTACCGTTTATATATTATTTTTATTATTATTTTATCTGTAATTCAAGTATCATATAAATAAAGTTATTTTCTGCATAAAAATTATTAAAGTTTTAATTTAAAATATTTTTCAAATTTTTAATTTAATTTGGAATAATTTTGAAAAAAATAAAAATAAAGAAACCTCAGCCAGGACCGAACTGCGGACCTTCCGAATGATAATCGAGGGCGCTGATATCTGAGCACTGATTTCCTAAGAAGAGTTACTGGTATATAAGTTGTGCCCAAAGTTTGAGGGCTATTTCCTCCGAATTGGCTGGCCATTGCACTTTTTTAGATTGATGGGTGAACACCCTAATGGTATGCTACTAATATGCCAAATTTCATCCCGAATTGAATTTCCCAAGTCGTGCCCTCTCCTTGTAAGCCAAATAAACTATTAGATTTTATAAATTGAATCCCTTGATTTAGTATATCGATTTTATCTTTTTAAACCATAAATCTTTTTTTCTTTAAATTGATTCCATTGTTTTAGTAAAAGATTTGGTCCTCTAATGATATAAACCCATTTGGTTCTTTAATTTTTTTTTCCATTTATTTAGTACATAGATTTAGGTTAGCTCTGAAACTATAGATGTGTTTGATCGACTTGAGAGCCTACATTGAGTCTTTCAACAGGATTTCGGCTTCTCAGAAATGCTGTCAGTCATTAAAATTATTTAGTATAATTAAGCAAAGATAATAAAGAAATAATCACAACTAAATAAATTCCAATTTAACTACCAAATTGTTCTGTGTATTAAGCTAAATCTCTATCGTTTAATCTTAAAGTAATGCCTTATTTATCAATTTTTTAACCTAAATTAATTAAAGGTTAGAGTAAACATCCTAGGTAAATATGTCGAAAAGTCTATCGGTAGAATAGGGATATAGTCCAGTAAAACGGTACATTTTGGTATGCAGAAGGTCGGATAGTTTTGATTTTTGGATATGTTTTTAGTGTTGGGCGCGTGTCGTAAAATCCAAGTTTTCGACCTCGTCGCGCAAAGGCGCGCCACTTGAACAAAACATCAAAATTTTGGATCTTTTCTAAATTTTTTCACAATATCTCTACAACGGTTGGTTTTACAGAAAATATTATCTTTCTCAAATTTAAAGTAGTGTAACTTTGTCACAGTTTGAGCCCAAAATCATCTCTGTAACTTAAATAGTGACCGAGACACAGGCTTCCAAAAAATCACGATTTTCTCAAAAATTTAGGAAAATTGTTATTTTTCGTCAATTTTTGTTGAATATTTCTTAAACTAATATAAGGTGTTTGGAGCAAACGTCATATGGATCAATTTTAAAAACGAGTAAATTTGCTATAAATAAAGCACTATAGGATGTTTCTACGACTTATATTTCAAGATATGCAGTTGTTCAAAGAAAGAACGGTTTAGAAATTTTTGACATCATAAAACAATTAAATAATCTCAAAAAATATGTACTAAGTTTATATAACAAAAGTTAAAACTTGGGCAGTAGTTGTTAGGCATAAACCATATAATATATGCTATTTAAAGTTTTTGCCTTTTTGACCGGACAGGACGGAAATCTTCAAGCTCTGTCTGCTGCTCCTTGTCCTCTTCATCCAGCTGAAGATTTAAATCTTCTATATCTTCGTATATAAGGTTATTTATTGACGATGGCGTGTCGTCTTCATCTTCAATGCTGTCCTCAAGTAGATTGTTGCCTATCATGTTCTCGCAAGCTTCTCCCAGAGAACAAGTGCACAGGGAAGAACATATAAGACATGTTTTCCGGCAACCATAAGTATTCTTGCACCCTTTCTTGCAGTTGCAAGATATAATTTTCAAGAGGGATTCGGAAGCTGCATCCCTTTCCATTTTGCGCGGGGAGAGGCCGAATCGAGTAGGTACCCAGCCCCACTCAAGAGGATTTTTCTCATGTCCTAACCACTTCTGTATCTGAAGGTAAGATCTTAAGGCATGAAATCGTGCTGCACCTACGGTTGGGGGTAAACGTGCTAGAGTGGACCTTGCTTTAGTAGCTGATTGGGTAAATAGCATGTAGCGCAAGTGATTGAGATCACATGCAGAGGTTCTGGGATTATCTCCATATAAATGAATCAGAAAATAACAAAATCATTCTACTGGATTTGTATTTAAATGGCGTTGTGGATAATAACACATCAGGCGTCCTCCCTTTTCCACATTTTCGGAAGTACAAGTTCTCTTTCATTGGATCTAACCCCGTTAGAAGGACTAAAAAGTCAATACCTTCACCAACAACGAAAATATTGTCATACTGAAATTTAACAGAAACAGCAGTTTCAACAATTAGTACGTTTGCATCCTCTACTGCCTGTTTAACTGTTACATTTGCTTTTTGTAGAAACTTTTTCAAGAGGTCAATGAAACGCATCTTGTTTATTTCATTTGCTAAAAATCGTTCTTGAGAAGTTTCTGGACATGTGGCTTCATTGAAGATTATCTCATGTGATGAATGTAAGTTTTCTCGTCGAATGCGTTCTGCGCTATTTCAATTAATATCAGAAGGATATCCATCAAACACTACGGCTACGTTCGATCCATTATGTGTTTGTAAGTATGTCAGATAACTCTTAGCAATGTCCCCGAAATTCATGTTCCGCTGCCAAACAACTTTGTGAAGTAAGTGGCCTCCATCCACCACTACAAAATTATTTTTACCTTGGACAGCATCAATTTTGGTTGGTGTGAACGCTGAAAACAGGGCCTATTTAGTTCCCTTTCGCATTCCCTCTTCATTAAACATTGACAAAGGGAAAGGTAACAGTTCAAACGTGAAAAACATTTTCAAGTCTTCATCTGACTGTTTGGCGACACAAATTCTGTGGAAGAGGGTTAGTGGGTTCACAGTAATTTTTTCTCTCCCAATTTTAGCACTGTTGTTAACAGAAGCAAGTGTAATGACTTTATCTTTATGCTTGAAGTTAATGTTTCCGAAGTTGCCACCAACAATTCTGGAGATTCCCTCGCAACCAAGTTCGTGAGACAAGTGGCAGTTAACATCCGCCGTTCCTACTACACCACCACTTATTGACATCAGCACATCATTTATGGGGAATGGTATGTGGTGAGTAAACCACCTTATATTAGTTTAGGACATATTCAACAAAAATTGTCGCCTGTGTCTCGGTCATTATTTAAGTTACAGAGATGATTTTGGGCTCAAACTGTGACAAATTTACTCTACTTTAAATTTGTGAAGGATAATATTTTCTGTAAAACCAACCGTTTTAGAGATATTGTGAAAAAATTTAGAAAAGATCCAAAATTTTGATGTTTTGTTCAAGTGGCGCGCGTTGTCGCGACGAGGTCGAAAATTTGGATTTTATGACACGCGCCCAACACTAACAACATATCCAAAAATCAAAACTACCCGAACTTTTGCACAGTAAACCCCTATTTTCTGACGGATTTACTGGACTAATAGTGAGTTGAAAAAGCATAAGGAGTTATACTATAATTAAACTAGAAAATAACCCGTCCTGGTATGACGGGTGCAAATTGCCTCTTCATTCGAGAGATTTCCCGTCAAATTTGACATGTTTAAATAGATATATATGCGAAACAAATGTCTAATACTGATTGAAAACAAATAAAATAAACCTATGTTTTATGAGAGGAAATACTTTTTTTTATTTACATATTATTTACAAATTTCTTTATTCAAAAAAACCTCTTGGTAAGCAACATTCCGTTTGAAGTATTTTTCGCTGTTTAACAATTTTATTATCATTCAATAATCATGAAATTCTCAGCTTCTCAACCGTAAGTCAAAAGTTAAAATTTCAAAGGAATTCTAATCAAAAGAAAGCACTTCTCTGTTTCTCAAACGTTGCCAAAAAATATTATCAAATTATATCATCACGATTGCAATAAATAATCAGATGCATCGTGGCGTCAAAACTATATCACTCACATGATATACCACTGACGTAATTTACTACTTTCTATTGAAGAACGGAAATTAATTTGAAATATATGATTAATATAATTTAAAATTTCTCGGGAACTGTTGATCATAGCGAGATAAATTTCATAGCAATCGATAGAAAATTTTATTTCACTATTTTAGAGCTCTTAAATTTGAAATTAGAACGTCAATTACTCTTTTAAATTTTTAATTACTGAAATTTACTTTCTCTAACAATAAAATAATTCTGTTTAACGTTTCGCAGGGCTATGGCACGAGTTTTATTGTTGGTGACATCAGAGCGTTACCGAAAGACAGTTCTGGGATATTATATTAGTAATATTATGTAATTGAGTACGTAAGTACAATGAAATGTTCAGAAAAAAAGTAAAATTCTTGATAGCTTTCATAATTTGTGAAAACACCACTGAATGTCACCTATTAACACCACTGAATGTCACCTTTTAATACCTTGTATCACGCCACGTTTGAATGTATGCGTATTAATACGCTTCATTTGGTTCGATTCATTTACATAAGTATCTAAAGGTCCAAGCCTAAAAATTAAACTCTAATATTCAAGACGCAGCCAAGGGCGTTGGAGAGAGATCAGCAGATTACATTTGTTAAATCAGCTGAATGAACACTCTGGAAATTATGTAACTAAACTTCTCAGCAATTCGAGATTAGGTTGGGCAAGGAAGGAATTAATCCGGGGATACTGTGGAAGCAGATGAGATGATGGAATATCGTGAGGCGTTGTGAAAGAAATTGCTTATCACAACGAATCTATTCATATTTAAATAAGTGTAAGTTCTGCAGAAAAATGTCACATTTAACCTTCAAATAAAGTCTAAAGAATTCTTAGTGATCTTAGGCCTACTCTTTATAAAAAAGTTCTATTTAAAACTGTAAAAAAATATTTTTTAGGTAATGCATTCTCTTAATATATGACTTTGTTACTGTTCATAAGACATGCTTCGTGCCTTACCTGGAAACTCGTTTTTTGTACGAGACATGTATGCTTCTTTTTTTTAATTGGTGGTATAAAGGCTTCTGAAATAATGATATGCAATTAAACTATTCTCGGAAGTCACAAACGTTGTTATTTTTATCCAATGTGAAGATTGTAGAGTCATAAAAAAGAAGACTGACAGTAAAGGTTAAAACTGGACATTGAATTAAAATACGAACTGACAAATGAAGTCCATATTTTTATTCGATTTATCTAGAATCAGAAAAAAAATTATAAGCTTGCTTTGCAAGGAAGTGGTTCATAATTTTTTTAGTTAAATGCATTTTTTGTGTTGCATTTTCTATTCGTGCAATTTTTAATACGATTTAAAGTACGAAAGCCAGTTCCTTGCCATCTGATCTTTGATATAACTTCTGATAATAAGAAATGTTTGATAAAAATATCTTATTCTCAAGAAATTTAAGGAGAGTGTAAAATAGCTTTTGAAGATATTTTATAATCTGAAGTTCCTATAAGTAGTTAATTAACTAAGTAATTATTTGCATTAATTAAAATAAAAAATCATTTATCTAGTGTGTAACTCATATCTAATAAGAGTTAATTGCTCTGTAGTGTTATAATTTATACTTTCAACTAACTTCATTAAAAATGAAAGAAATTACATTCGTTGTATTTTTATGCACTAACTTTTATGTAAACCTAAAATTCCTATAATTATAACCAATTTATTTAATTATTTTTTCTTGCTTTTTTTAACCATCTAAGCGACCGAACTGGTATTTCAAATTCAAAGGATGAAAAAAAGCACACAATTCATTTTCATATGCTTTTTTTTTCTTAAAATTTCAAGAATAAAATATCCTTAAGATTTCAGAGATTTGATTAGATACCAAAAAGTCTGGTTTATTCACTTTTGAAGCTTAGTTTTCAAAACTAAATACTGTTAATCAAAATAATTAAGAGCTTAGTTGGTGAAATCGAACGAAATTTTCGCGTGATTTATAAGAAGCTGAAATATCTTTCTAGTGGTTTCTAGATGGCCTCTATACTTGCTTCATGATAAAAATTTACATGGTCATTTTAAAATGAAATATTTTGATGATGGGTGAAAAAAATGTATTCCCTTTTAGTTGAAAAATTTAAACTAGAAAATTACTTATGTTTTTCTGGTTTAAAATACGACTACTGATCTTCGAATAAAATTTCATTTGAAGGTATTAAAATTACTTCTGCCATGAATTTTATATTATTTTAAAGACTTCAATATAAGAAAAAAGGTTTTAAAGATTATTATCTTCACTCCAAGCTATTCAGTTTCTAAAATATAATATTAGAGCAACAATAAAATTAGAAATCCTTCACTCACAGTTAGTCTATTCGTTCAAATTTTGTTGTTGATTAGAGAAACGTTTCCTCACGATGCAACTTTTGAATAACGTGTAACAAACTGTCAATGGTGTTATCGAATATCATTATTTGTTACAGACTGTTATTCATATTGTTGTCTTGAAATTTCCAAATATGACACAAAAATTAACATCTGCATTCCAAATTTATTACATTTTCATCATCTCAGAAGTTAGATTCACTATAATTTTTCAGGGCAGTACAAACGCATTACTTTCAGTTTATCTATCTCTGAGAGAAAGTTCCGCTGTCCGATTCTCGAAACGTCAACGCCTTCTGGAATGACTCGGAATGCCGGCTTGTCTCGGTCTGGACTCTGAAGTTCATAATGCATGAGAGAATAATAATCGTACGGTCCTAATTCCATCATTGCCTCCAGAGACTCCTTCTTATACTGATTCCGCCATTCTGAAAGCACATGAAAAGAATGTAATATATTTACAAAATGTACGCAGGGCATTTATTCGGCTGGCTTAAGGCATTGCATATAACTACCTGATCCAGCGCAGAGCATCTGTGCACTAATGTGTGCTCTTCGGAATTAAAAAATTTATATACTGTAAGATAATATACAATGATCATAATAGTTAAAACATATGTATAGCCTTCAGCATAATCTATATTTAAAACTTTTCCGTGCACAGAACAGTTGTTGCTGCTGATAGTAGGTAGCTGCGAATATGCTGTTGATAATTTTTATCCTCCAGTGAATTGCCACAAAGTAATTCCTTCTTCATATCAGGAGTTTCTGTCAGATTTGGAAGACCAACTTTACCACCATGAACACACTTTGGATATAGTTAGTTTACTTGAGTTCATTTCACTTTTCCGATAAAAAAGGGCTTGACAAAATTCGCACATCCCAGTCATGTTGCCTCAGATATGTCCCATGATGTTGGAAAAGAGTGACCTTCGTTGGCTTCGTCTATTTTGACTTGATCTCTACGTTTTCTGACTTGCCTAAACCTATCTGTTTTATTTCTTATTGATATCCTTTGAATCATTTCATCCAGAGTTTCATTTCGACATTGTTCTTTCCTCCGTATATTGTAAGAAATACCTCTTCAACTCTTTTTTTTTTTGCTTCGCAAAAAGTTATTTTACACCAGAACGAATGTAGATGGTTTAGGATTAGATAGTATGGATTTGAGACTTATGCTTTTAAGCTGCTTAAGAATATAGAAGCAGACTATTAGTTGTTTTGTAAACAAACCGATGGTTGTGTCATTGGTAAAAGAGAAATTAACCCCTTTGTTGCACCACATACCTTAGCCTTTTATACACAGGGTGTCCACTTAAATAGGGGCCATACACCCTTAACTTCAGAACGACGGCATCTAAATTCATGAAAGTAGGGTCTAGGTATAATAAAATGACTATCCTCTATGCGATGAGTCCACTTACAACCTCACCTGGTGGCAAATTCTAGAGTTAGCGGTAATATCTCGAAAATTGTTCAAAATACGGGGAAATGTCAATTACAAAGTTATAGAGAGTTATAGATTTAGTACGAAAATACACCTAGTACACATTAATACGAAGAACAAAACGTTTAAAATGCAGGAATGTTTTTTCTCATTTTCCGAAACTCTGACGCCACAAGACTAGTTATACTTTGTCCTGTTGGAATAACTCATATAGCAAGTGTATGGAACTTTCTGACAACATTTCAGGATTCCGATGACGCATTAGTGTTGCTTGTGCTAGCGCACCAACTATATATGCTGAAATGAGTGCAAGGTAAAATTAAAAATAGGGTTCAAATCTATATTTCAGAAGATGGAGAGCACTTTGAACACAGAAAATTAAGGTGTGAAAACTAATTGGTTTTTTCTCTCTTTTTAATCCTTTTCGTGATGTCACAGTTTCGGAAATTACGAACAATCACATGTGCATTTTAAGCGTTCTGTTTTTAGTATTAATATGCACACGGTGTCTTTTTGTACTAAATCGATAACGCTCTACAATTTTGTATTTGTCATTTCCCCTTATTTCTTACCCTTTTCGAGATAGGGACGCTAACTCCCGACTTTGACAGAAGGTGGCGCTGTAAGTGGTCTCATCGCGTAGGGCATAGTCATTTTACAATACCTAGACACTACTTTCATTACTATAGCTGCCGTAGTTAAGGGGATGACCCTTATTTAAGTGGGTACCTGTGTTTAGATATACAGAACGCCGCCCCATTCCCCTGTGCCTAATGCCATTACAGCACTCGTACCGGTTGAGTGGACATGGGACAGTATATATATATACAGGGCATCTCAATGAAATTAGTACAATAACAATTATCATTACACAAACCTGGTAGACTGTTATGACACCACCAGGACAACCGACAGTCGATCCGGCCCCGGGGCAAAGTACTCGCATGCGGGGCCTCCGTACAGACATGCAAGCACCCTTGCGAATTATGGCTGTGCACTGCCTTTCTTCTGGTTGCCCTATGACGTCACGCATTATTGCAAAAATCTCACTTCTAACCACTTAATATAATTTCGATTAATATAATGAGAATGTGTGAATCTTGTACTTAGAGCTGAATAAACGTAAAAATATAGTTCGATTCATACTGGGTCTCATTTGTCATGGATAAAAATTAATAGGTACTCTGGAAATTCAGAAAATTATATTGTTCCTTATCTCAAGTCAGCGAGCCTCCCTGATTCCGAGCTCCGGGGATTTTGTCCCTTCTGAACCCTCTCTCCGCGGGCCTGGGCACCATTAACGCACTATATCTAATATGCATAGTGTTCTTAAAGTCATTAGTACAAATTCTAATCATTAATCAAAGCGTATTCAGGGCATTTATTGACAACCATAATGCATAACATACACTATACAGGTGTTTTCAAACTCATTAGCACAAATATTTAGGGAATATAGGTAACTTCATAAAGAATTACTTATGAAACCTTAGACAGAAATACTGTCATGTGATTTCTTCACAGCAGGAAAGGAGCATTTTCTTCCTCATTCAAATTCTACCTATCACAAAAAAGAGTACATGGATTCAACATGATGATGCTCCAATTCATTTTAGCAGGTCTTTTGGGTTTGGCAGGTCAGGAGCATTTCAACAGGTAATCTGGACATCGATGGACTGAGGTGTCGTGAACCCGCATCATGCTCTTCACGTTTATTCTGTTTCTTTCTGTGAGGTACCTTAAAAGGTACAGTATACAAATCTCCTGTTGCCTCTGGAATGTATCTCGTGGCAAAACTCGTTAACGCCACTATTAATGCTGCAGAAGCTCCGTTTGTATTCGACGATTTCATCAAATGAATTCTATAATGTTATTAGAATCCATCATTTATAATGGTGATCATTCAATGTAGTCGCCTAATACTTCCGCTGTTAAATCATGTCTGATAAATATTTCCGACTAATAACTGTCTTAGATCATGTTTGCCTCTTGAACTTTTCGGTGATGTTTCATATCATGAATTTCTCTGTGATAACTTTTCCTGTTGATGTCATTTACAGCCACAAAGTGCTCGTGCTAATAATTTCATGAGGTCCTCTATTATTATTAAAGTGAATAATTAACTAGTTCGCTACCAATCGTCACATACATGTGACACAGCCGTTTCTTACCAGAGTCCGACGTCACATGTATGTGACAGACGTAAAATCTATTCCAATTGATGTCATATAATCCCGAAAAACATCTTGGGCTGTGGTGGACGTTTTTCCCGGGAGATCTAGTAGCGAAAGGATTAAACAAATAAATCAACATGAAAACAACAAATCATTATGGTGATGGCTCTAATCACACTGGGCTCATATATCTGGCCAAGTCCATATATAGTCCATATATCAAGGAATCATGATAAAGTGGAAATGTGGCTTCTTACGTTGGTCAAAGCGACCTGGACCTTCGACGATATAAGTTTAACATCTTTAATATATGAAGGTGGGTTGCCTTCGGAACTGTCTTTCAGTAGAAACTTCCCCACATTTGCGTTTCTTCTCGAGCAAAAGCAGGAAATCATCCTGCAGCCAGGAAGAAGGTAGGGAGCACGTCGCCACTAATGAGCACATTGGTCAAGCAATTGTTGATTAAGGGCACTATCAAGGGTAAGAACCTATAAACTTTTTCCTTCATATACTTCAGCCCAGGGTTGCTAGATCAAAATAGCAAAATAAGGCCAAAAAAGGCCAATTTCGATAAATTGATTGAAAACGTCATTTGCTATTAGAAAAACAGATATCCTTCATGAAAACGAATCCCACTTGTTAGGCATATTTTCAATGTTCTATTATAAAACTAAAATTTAAGTGAGAGAAATTTAAAGAGCATCCTTGTTCTATTCAGGAGCTATTTCGTTTTACAGCTCATTATATATCATTCGAAATGTGTAATATCAAAACTTTATTAGATAACAATCGAATAATTAATTAAAAATTGTTCTAAAAGTCATTAACGAAAATGAAGCCAAAAAAGGCCAAAAATGAATTTAAGGCCAAATGAAAATTCCTAAGGCCAAGGGCTTTGAAAAAAGGCCAAATTTCCATAATTTGGCGTTAAGAAGGTCAATATGGCAACCCTGCCTCAGCCATACTATGTCTTATCCCACTATACCATAGGTGGGCACTCCACTCCTTGAAGAATATAGATGTTTTTAGACAATAGTTTTAAATAGAAGAAACCTCACAAAAACACGGAAAAATAATACAAAACCCCATTGATATCACCCTTTACATTACTTGTTATTGGAACCCCTTGGAAAAGTAACTGTCATCTCAGTTACCGTTACTCATTTCAATTTCTGTTAACATTAATCAGTCCCATTCATAATGTGTAACGTGAAGAATAAAAAATATCATAAAATTAATAAATTGATTAAGTAGTGAAATTCACTATCTGCCATGTTAAACCCATTTATTTTTTAAAGAATCGATATATAACAAAAAGGAAAAGAAACTGGTACATTACCGTAAGGAATATTAAGGAATAATATTTCAATGTATTTGTCCCTGTCTGGTCTGTTATGCTCGTGTGTGAACCCAACTGTATGCATCATCTCGTGCAAGATGAATCCTCTTCCCATGCAGTTTGCTTCGTTCAATACAATCAGCTGCTTGTATTTTACTCTACCCACCTCGGAATGGCAGCTACGAACACGAATTAAAACCTTAAATGTGTGCAGTTTGTTATATACAAAGTAATTCTAAATTATATGGAGCAAAGAAAAGACAGGTTGAGTTTCTTGTAGAACAGAGTAATTTTTGAGCAGATAGTTTCATTTCCTTATATTGCTTTGTTATATGTGCGATACTAAATAGTCATATTGTCAATGAGGGAATACAAGAATAGCTAATCTCTCGGGCGGAAGAAAGGAATAGTAGATCTTACCTTCGAGAGACTTGAAAAAGTTCCATCTTCGTTTCATTGTCAAACCCCCCATTTTAAGAGGATACTTAAGATTTCGTCTATAGCGTAGTCTAAAGTTTATTGTTTGCGTGTCTGTAATTAAAGAGTAAGAATTGCTGAAGGAAAAGTTGGAGTAAGACAATTCGTAAAGGCTTTCGAGATGAGACTATTCCTTTCTTTTTTGAAAATTAATAATTTGGGATTTGTGTATCGAGTAATATTGTTCTGTGCGGCAGTTCTATATTAACCCCTTCTTGGACGGATTTTTTTTTTTCGAATTCCGATCCGAAAAAAACATTTTTTATTGCAGAAAATACAAAATAGTTATGTTTTGCATTAAATGTGGGGAAATTCACTGCGAAAACATGAATTAAGTAGGACTGTTTGTGCCATCTTTTAGAGATATTCAGAAATACAAAATACAATCTCGGAATATAACAAGACGTGTAAGTAGCGACGAATTCAATTTCAACGATGGAATTTTTCTCTTCGTCGCATAACATGCGACGCCAACCGTCCGGGCCAAGAAACGCCGAACGTATGACGTGCGACGTCGACCAAGAAAGGGTTCAATTTAAAAAATTGCAACAACGGAAAATGAAAAGAGCAAAGATTTATCCTCAGGTGATGACTTTTAGCTTCCCGAAAGAATTTAGAATTACGTATCCGTAACACTACGATTGACTTTGTTGAGATATTGGCTCACGCATTTTTCTTAAATCAGCCTATTTAATTCACGGAATTCTAGCCGAAAGGTAATAATATATTCTCTCGCCGAAATAAAATGTTCAATTTTTAGCTAAATAACTGTACTGGAGACAAAGAAGTCGTCATAAACGCTTCTTATTTCTACTTAAAGTAATCCGGAATTAACGGACGAAAAATACTGCATTGGGCTATTCTGACAATTCGCTGCCATTTCTGCACATTTATGAACACATAATAACATGATACAAGCTTTAAAGATACAAAATTATCAGACCATTTGAAATGTAATGATTTAATGAATTAAATTTCGAGTAATGAAAATATTTATCATATATGAGAGATTTAAAAAGAATTTTTATAAATCACAGTAACTATAAAATTTTAACAAAATTGCCGCTATAGTTCTACTCAGAAACTGGGATTAAATCTTAGCATTAGTCAATATAATTACTTCTATAAATCTGGAACAAATCTGATATATTACGAATAAAAAAAATTCGGGGCGATTACAAAAGAATACCCAAACTTAGAAAGACTATATCCCTACAACAAAAGAAGTTTAAGTTTTTCTATAAATCGCCTTGAGAAACACATTCTGAAGCTTCATTGGCTGTGTCGAAAGACAAAGTTTTCGGCCCATTTTTTCGAAGTCCATTGTTGACAGAAAATCTTAGTTTCATATGCCAACAATTTGTTTGTCTCCTATAGTTTGACCTCAGAGCAGATTGCAAACTGCCTCTTCGTCACCAGGGGTGGTGCCAGTGGGCGGACCGGAGGGGACCAAGTCCCTCCTGTCGGGGATGCTGTGCCCCCGTCGTCGGAGAAAACTTTTTATCCCTTTCATGCAACGGGGTATTCAACTACTAGATAAATAAAGATCTGGCGAAAATTTGAGACTAATTTCATTACACCCCCCCCCCCCCCGTAAAGCAGGTCGCATCCCCCTGTCGGGCAGACTGTGCCACCCCGTCAAGCAGATTCTAAAGCCACTCCTGTTCGTCACTAGTCTCGAAGAGGGTCTTATGTCTCTCACTGCGATTATTTTTATCACGATAATGTCTACAGACTCGTTGTTAACAGTAAATTGCGTCCTGCGCAATTCGACATGCATGATGTTAAAATCGTTCAGAGAGTTGTACAAGGCAGACTGTTGGACCTAGAGCTACTAAATTTGGTATCTGGTTACTTCTTGAATGGTAGATGCTTTTTAAAGAAACTTTTTTCAAAATTTTGATTAGATTTTTAATTAAAAATTAATCAAAATTTTTAAGTTTTCATCAGTAAGTCAGTAGTTCCTCACTAAGTGTCGTAGATATATGTCGAAATGAACATATGAAAATTGCTCTCAGAAATAAATTGCGTATTGTAATGCATTACACTATGGAACTTCTATTGGCTCTCCTGTAAAACGCTAAAATTGTTACTTTGGATAGTTTTCCTATACTATAGCATATAGCTAGCCATACAATCCATGTGTTCTTCGCTTGCTGTGGTTAGGTTTATCTTGGGTCAATCAGTAGTAGCATTTGAGAGAGTGGAGCATCTAAAAGTAAATGCATATAAATGTATGCTAGTGTTTAGTCTATAGCGTGATTATGCATAATTATTGTGCCCTTTTTGCTTTCATATGTTTTTTGTATGCAGAATTTTTACATTAATTGTATGCTTATATTAGTATTATGTTAACTCATTTATGCTAGTGTTTAATCTACAGCGTGATTATGCATAATTATTCTGCCCTTTTTGCTTTCACATACTTTTTGTATGCAGAATTTTACATTAATTGTGTGCTTATATTAGTATTATACCAACTCATTTTTTAAAACAAAATATAAAACTCTGGGTAGATGAACTTCTAGCTGTTAACAATGGAGATTCTTGATAAATCTTCATGAATTTTAGAAGCTATAAAATATGCATATGTGTGTGTGATCTTTTAAAAAAAGTGATTAGAAAACTTTAAAAACGTGATTAACTAATTATAAATCATTTTTCCTTACGAAATAGTTTCAGAGTTTTTGAATATGATTCAGGTAGTTTTTAAAAAGATTCATATTAATTTTTTTCACTTATAAAAAATGTACTGTGTGTATCAGACTCCTGAAATCCAAGAAATTACCTAAAATTGGTCGACTGTAGTTAACATATTGTGTTTTATGAACTATACTATTTACAATGCGCTATTTTAAATCATCCAAATCCCTATTACCACAATGCAAAACTGCGGCTGTAGTAAATTCTTATTGAAATATTTATAAAGATTTATAAAATTTAAATAACTTTCGAATTGCTCAATATAGAATGTAAATTACTGCTTAAAAATTTAAAGTATATTGCTAAGAAATTTTCATTTTACTTACAATGAGCCATTGGTAAAATACACATAATCTTTTTGCATCTTACGAGGAATCCATTTGATGCAATTCCCGAAGTCCTCGTTCCATGATTTTATAGCTTCTAAAATAGATGATGTCATGTTTGATGCTGTTGATAAAAGAAATGACGATTCATAAGGAATCAAAAAACAATTATACATTTTTTATCCTTCATACTTTCGAAAAAAAGAAAACATACAACTCTAAAAGTATTAATTAATCTATTTCACTATCTAGAACAATAACTTTATCATAGTTTTGATTTATCGACTAAATGTACTTAAAATTTTAAATTTATTAATCTGTGTTCTCCAATGAACTGGAAAAATTGTGTCCTCTAAAATTGTTAATAAAAATAGTTATTTAATACATTAAATAATTAAACTAGGGGGTTACACCCCCTACTCGCTCCGCTCGTCAACCCCCAAGAATCACGTTGTGATTCTTTTGGGATCACTACGTGATCCCAGCTCGCTTCGCTCGCTCGTCGTACAGTTATGACTGTCTGCTAGTAATAGGAAATTATAAATACATTATTTACTAAAAGTAAATTTAAATTATCTGAAATAGCATAAACTCCTAAAATTTTTTCAGCAATTACTAATAAACTAAATCATCAAATTTCTAAAATTAAAATTTCCTGGTAGCATATATATGTAAATGTTTGAAAGAAATTTGAATGCTAAAATGTATAATTATAAAATGTTTACTAATATAAATTATTTACATCAATCAGAAATCAGGAATTTAAAACTTATTGGTACACAAAATTGAATATTTCTTCAAGTTTCATTACCCCCAACTTTATTCGAACAAACTTCTTAATTTCCACTCTTCTCAATGAATTGTTGCTGAAAAAAACCTTCGCCACTTGTATACACACTCACTGTAAAAATTATTTAGCCAAGAAAGTAATAACTTTTCTCGCTGGGTAGTTATTTACCCGTTAAAACCTCAGAAAGTTTGAGTTACGAAACATTATTTAACCCATTTCACGAACTTTCAGCTTAAAAAGCACAGTTTAACTGACAAATAGCTTTAAAC
>BGPR01011348.1:26332-49034 GCA_013235015.1 Araneus ventricosus
TTATAAACCATAATAAATATTTACTTTTACCTTTTTAAAATTAACAACCTTAGCATTTTATTATTTTTTAGATACCCTTTTTCAAAATTTTCATCCTTCAAAATCGTAAATATGCACTTTTTTAAATGAAATATTGCCTCTGCACATGTAAACACATTCCTTCCAATTATTATTAAGTGAAGAAAGGTATACTATTTTTCTCTGGATAGATGGAACTCGGAACATATGAGCTGTCGAGAGATGAATTAGCTGAAAAGGACATTCAGTATTAAGCTCACATTAATCCAAACTGTACGACTCAAACTTATTTAATTGAAACTATCTAAATTAAAAATAAAAAAAAATTCGCTGTTTCCGACTTCAAACCAATTCAAAAATCTCGGCATCAGGGTTGAGATTGGTAAACAAACTGATCGTTGCCAACGGGGAGAAAGAAATAAAGGTCCTTTTTTTTGTGCCACGCATAAACGTTTTATATAATATAGATGAGATTTGTGTCTTTGAATACCAGCATGTATCCGGAGAGCTCTATCTTAAAAGACCAAATGCACCACCCGACAAAATCTGTAAGGATTTTTTAAGCTCCGTTTTCATTGGGATATTAACTGGACATTATTTCTGTCTTGCTGCCAATGTCCCAGTTTGAAAATTTCAGCTGTATTTACACTGAGGCAATTTCTAGCCTGAATATGATGCCACAATACTTACTTCATTAAGGTGGCGTTGACAGTCCACAGTCTGACGTCAAGGACTCACGCACGAGCAGACTTTTAGGAGAATGAACTGCAAGAATGCGAACTTGTCGTTGCTCCTTTTTTTCCCTCTTCTGCGCATGAGTGTACCTTGACGTCATATTTGCGACTCGTATCGTGATCTCGATTTGTCATTTGGCAATGTATTTTGAGCAGCAATTATAACAGTGTAAACATAGCTTTTGAAAAGTGCTATCGACAATATTTTGGGCAAAGACAACGTGAATGGAGAATCTGTTTTATCATTGTCTCACTTTTTCATTATATCTGCATCCGTATGTTTTTGTTTGTAGAATTTTGCGAGTAAATTCGAATATTTTTGGGTTAAAAAAATGGAACCCTAATCATTTAGGTATGCTTCAATTTCCTTTTATCATATTAACTCTATCGATATGGGAACGTCCCAAACGTGTCTTCAAGCAAAAGGCGATGACCGTCCGAATATCACTGCAAAATTTCCACCCCCATTTCGTTAAGTGTGTTTGATTTCCCACCCGCGGCACGCGCTTTCTTCTTTAGAGTGGCTCGCCCAGATAGGCTGTGGAAAAGAGGGGTTTCTTAGAATTCGGACAGTTCCAGCAGTCATTGTGGATTTTGAGGGGGGAGGTGAATTTCCCTTATCTTTGAAAGGGGAACTTGGACGTTCCCGTATTTTGAGATCCCTATATTCCGATAGTCTTAGGAATCAGAGGGTTAATATACAACAGATAGCATATATTTGCATTTTGGTCAGATGACGAAGATGGCAACTGAACCGCTCCAAACTTGGAAGCTACCCCAACTTGGGGACATTAGACCCACGAGGGGAAAGTTAGCATGCATCAGGCCCACATGCATGGTGGATCTTCGATGGAATCATATGGTGACTCCGTGACTCTCCGACCCCGAAACCGGGATTCAACAATCATGCCATTGTGGTCCTAAATTTAAAGAAATGATAAATGTAAGAACTCATATTAATCGGAAATTTGGGGCATAATTAGGGAACATATTTAAGATACACTGGAAATAAAGCAGGGACTCGACTAAAATCCTTCAAGCTCGAATTTCTAGCAAGAATCACTAAATAACTATACAGTGTACCCGTTAAAGTCCGTTTTCATCCCAATAATTTCTGAACGGCAAGAGCTATAGTCATAAAAGTGGGGTCTAGGTATAGTAAAGTTGCCATGCGCTACGCAAGGAAACCGCTTACAGCGCCACCTGGCAGCAAAATTCGGAGTTAGCGTTCTTATCTCAAAAACGGTAAGGTGTCACTCTAATCGTGGCCCAATAGCTAATTTCTAAACCGAGATAGACATATACTTAAAGTTTGAAAAATGTTTCAAATGACGTAATAAATGATATTTTATGTTTTTTGAGTCAATAAATGTACTGCTGAAAAAATTACGAAGATTAAATTTTTTTACAATCCCCTGGTCCTATTAGTCGTATTTAATAAAATATTTTTCACATAATAACATTTTAAGCAAAAAAAATCCACTCTTCTGCGACTATAACTGTCCGAGTTCTAGAACGTAGAATTTCATAATTTTAAACCATTCATTGGTCTCTTCGAACGAACGTTGCGCGTTGATTGGAGGATCTTCCTCGAGGCGGCCAATTTTAGTCGCAAAAGGAAGAAGCTTTTTTTGTTCAAAATGCTAAATTTTCTAAGAATACTATACGAAATATAACTAATTTGACCGGAGGACTTTAGGCTCCGTAACTTTTTTTCAACAGTGCATTTGTGTACCCAAACAGCATAAAACAACAAATTCTTAGTGTTATTTAAATCATTCAACACTAATTCAAAAGCAAAAACGCAAATTCTTAGTGTTATTTAAAGCATTTTACGAATGGGAAATATTTGCCTATCTCTAACGGTTTAGAAATTAGTTACTGTAACATTTTTAGAGTTGCATCTTTTATAAAGGTGCAAAATTGATAAACATGCAACTGTGGATTTTTTTTTTTTTTTTTTTTTTTTTGTAAATTAAAAAGTAAGAACTTTCCAATTTTTCTTTTAACATTTTCAAAATTAGGACCTTAGGCTAGCGAAGAAGAATCTAATTTTAACGCCTTTTAGTTTTAAAAACCCTCTCAGCGGCACTACGGGAATTTTGAAACGTTTGAGAAGTGTCACCTTCGAAAACTCAGTTGTACTAGCAAACGGCAGCAATTTTTATCAATGAACATTCCTTCCCCCTTCTGTGGTTAGAGCGCTCTTAGATCTGAAAGGAGAGATATGAAAGTGATTTATACTACTGTGGGCTCTGAGGGCTTCGTTTTAAGGGGTGGAATGAAACGGTTGGAATAGGGGTCGAAAGCAGAAAGCCCACACACAAACTCACAACCTCTCTTCTTCCAACTGTGGGGTGACATACACAATGTACAGGCCAACCCTCCAATTACTAATTTGCATGTGATCCTGGGGGAAAGGCAATTCCAATAGCCCGAGAATACCCGGGCCTGTCGCTAGAGATGCAGAAAAATTTGCGAGTTATTTCGTAGTCTTCCGTTTGAGAAGCAAAAATGTTCGCCAGATATTTCGTGCTTGTCTATGAGTGGGATAATATGTCTATAACACAATAAATGAAATACTTACATATTTCCTTTGAAATTATGTAAGGTACACGCCTTGTTGTCCATTTATACACAGGGAAAGATTCTGAAAATTGTCTGCCGGCAATCTAATTGTAAAATAAGTTTAATACAGAGAAAATAATTTTCTAAATTTGTTCTTATATTTAGAAAAATATTTTCTTAATTATTATTAAGAAAATTATTATTTTTACACTATATGATAAAAAGTATCCCGACACTTTCGAATTTTCACATTTTATAGAATATCTCCGGAATAGCTAAACCAACTGCCTTTTAACTTCGACCATCTAAAGAATAGACCCTAACTCACATTTTACAGTGAAGATTCGGTCACGAGGGCATTTAGGTAACCGGCCAGAAATTGCTGAAGAAGAAAAAAATCTGGGCTCTTCCCGTTCCACAGAAAGCTGATAATGATTTGCAAACTTCATAAATGGTTTTGTTTAATATGGACATTGCTTACATGCAATTTCGTAAAAATAGCAAGCATATTTAGGAAGATATAAAGTTTTTCTTTAAAAATCACAAATTTCCTCCCCCATTGTTTTTTGCTTATAAAGATGCAGAGATTTCCAGCAAATTATACTAAAGTTACAGAATACGTGACAATAAGTTAGAGAAACATTGTGTAAAAATTTGGAAAATATACTTTCAATATTAGAGAAAATATGAGTACATGTAGTAAATAATGTTTTAATGCGCATGTGAGAGACATAACGTAATTTTTCTTTCGTAACATCAAAGTCAGACATGTAGGACAACTTATAAAAAAAATTAAAGTTGAATACCATTAAGAGTTAGAAAGATATCAGCATTTCAGTAAGAAGAATTTCTGCTTCCCTCAAGGAGAAACAAATTGATGAAGGATTTTACATAAATTGATTTTTTTAAACTCGAATTTTCGAATATTTTTAAAGAGTTTAATAAAGATTGAACATGCTGAACTCCCAGGCATACTTATAAATAAAATTCAGAAGTTAAATTACAGTTCGGCAATTACTATCCGAAGATTCAATTTAAAAAAATATCAATTTGTGGAAAAACCCACATAATTTTGTTTCTCTTAAAAGAAGCAGAAATACCAATATTTTTCTAAATCTTAATTGTATTCGACTGGAATTTTTATATATGTTTCCCTACTTATCTGGCTTTGAAGTTACGAAAGAAAAATCATTACGTCTCGCACATGCGCAGTAAAAAATTATTTACTACAAATACTCATATTTTCTCTAATAGTCAAAGTATTTATTCCAAATTTTTACACAATGCTTCTCTAACATATTGTCATTTTTTGCGGTAAGTTTCGTATAATTTGGTGACAAACGCAGCATGTTATAAGCAAAAAACATGCTGTAAAATATGGGATTTTTTAAGAAAACCTTTATATCTTTCAAAATATACTTGCTATTTTTACGAAAATGCATGTAAGCAATGTATATATTAAGAGAAATCATTGATGAAATTTGCAAATCATTATCAGCTTCCTGTGGAACGGGGTCAGCCCAGATTTTTTTCTTTCTACTTTATCAAATTCTGGTCGGTCTCCTAAATGCTCTCGTGGCCGAATCTTCAATGAAAAACGTGAGTTATAATCTATTCTTCACATGGTCGAAGTTCAAGGGCAGTTGGTTCAGCCTTTCAAGAGAAATTCTAAAAAAATGTGAAAATCCGAAAGTGTCCGGATACTTTTGATCATGTAGTGTATAAGGCTTACGAATTATCAAAGATTTTCATTTTTGTGATGTGTAGATGATGTCCATACAAACCAGAAATTCAGAAATTGCAGCTCATTAATCTTACCGTAAAACATATGTATAATTTTTTTTTCCCTTTAACTAATTTCTTATGTTCATACTTAAGTTTTCTTATGTTTAAGATAGGCTCAAATCTGTTAAATTTTTATGAAACACATTATATCTGGCTTGTAAATCGCACACATCTTGGTATCTTTTATGTTTTCAGAATTTATCGGACTTTAATGTAATGCTGTTGAACTTTCACTTTTTTTGCGTTTTAAAATTAAAAACTAAAATTTTCAGAAAATAGCAGTTTTGAGTTTATAAAACGTAGAGAGCAGCAAAATCTAAATTATAATATGCAATTTTATTTTCATTAAATTTATTTAAACAATTCCTGTATTACTGTTTTGTTTTCAAATTTTTTATTCGGGCATTTCGACTTCGATTTCAGATTGTCTTTGATTAAATAACAATCCTTATTATTGTATCAGATATACAAATGAATGATACCGAAATCGCATTTATTAATTTGATTTCTTTCTCTTTATAACAAAGGATTTTGCCTGAAAGTGTTGACTGTTGTAAGTGGACAGAGGTGTGGATCTTCCTTGAGAGTAAAATTATATGTTATTACTGCTTTCTTCGGGGAGAGGAAAGTAATATGCTTCGCACTGACGCAGTTATTGAAACTTTGTTACATAAAATTTCTTGCATAAAATCAGTGTATTTTTGAAATATAAATTATTTATAAGATATTTTGGCCTGCACTCGATTTTCCGTTGCATTTTAGATATTTCATTTCCTCCTTTTTTATTCCAGATTGGATAGATCAACGTGCTTTCACCTCTTGACAAATAACAAGCAAAAGTATAATAATTTGGATGCTTAATACATTGATCACTTAAATTCGTGCTGCCATCTATTGACGTTCTATGGTAATACTTTAAAAGGATATCATTACTCATAAAAAAATGACGAATGTCACATTTTCATACAGATTATGAAATATACTGCCAAAAACATTGCCAATCGACGTAAATCTTCTTCTGAATTATCTCATTTTAAAATATAGATGTTTGTCTAAAACTAACCTCATTATGATTTTGGAGAAAATTTACAAAGAAAGTTTTGAATGAATGCGAACTGCATTTTCAAACGAAATTAATAATTAAATTTAAATTAAAGACAATTAAATTTTTGCATCCAAAATTAATATATAACTTTTGCCTTTATCGTTTCATATGATTTTTCTTATGCAGAAAAAAGCAAAAATAAAATGATAATTCAATGTTTAAAATTATACAATCTTAATTTGCTTTCGTTTAGAATTAAGCAATTAATAATTTAGTTAAAGGCATGTTTTCCGAGAAGTTGATTTTTTACAAAAACATTCCTATAGATTATGATATCCATTTGACTAAACTAAGGAAATCTAAAGAAAACTTGAATCTTTGACATTTCGACTCACTTTTTTATCTTAAAAGTAGCAAATCTTTAAAACAAAACAAAACGTGTTTAAGAGAGTTCAGAAGACAAGAAACTAGCATTTGAAATACAGACAAATATAGAAAGATGCATGGTGTGAACATTCGCCGTAACTGAATTAAAGAAGTGCATTGTTTTCGAAAAATTACGAGTGAAAAAAAATCATTAACGCACTTCAGTTAAGTTTGCTAAAAATAAATGTTAATACATCAAATCGATTACATATACAAGTTTAATCTTTGATTGTTTTAAATGAACAACTTACCCAAAAAATTTCGAAAGCCATTTACAAGCCTTATATGATAAAGAAAAATATTTCTAGTATCATTCATTAAGATGCATTTAATTATAGTGCATCCATTTCCTATTGTGGAGTAGTAGATGCAAAATAGTTACTATTTTGTCAGCAGATGGCAGCAGGAGCGCTGTTTGCTTTATTTCCTTCACACATCGAACTTCTTTTCCAGGTTTCCAAAGGCTTCAGTTCTATGGTTTAATATTTTTTACGCAATAAAGGGCATACAAAATTTAGTGAATGAGATAACTAGCGTCTTAGATTTTGCAGTAGAATTAATCTCTGCTCACATGATAAAAATAAAATTATCCGAGTCAATTCAAATTCACAACAATTTTTTTAGTGTTAGTAATAATTGTTTGCTTTTTGCTTAAGTTTTTTAGCAATATAAATTAAATTCTTACATTAAATATTTGATTTAATGTTTTGTTCCTTATTACTTCTCGTACTTTGTGTGATTAATTTAATATCGTTTTATAGTTATATCATAATCACTTATGTTCGTTAGCGTTATTAAAATAGATGTTATTTGAATTATATTGACATTTTCGAATCTATAATATATTGAGTTAATACTTATTTATTAGATTACTTTATTTTTTAAATAGCTAGTAAATACGCAGACAAATGTGTTCGAAAACTATAAATTGCAAAAGAATACAATATATATTGTGATATTAGCTTATAATCTGAACTTCGAATTTTCACAATACATGTTTTTAATAATGCATGATTTTTAAGAGGGAACTTAAAAGACGTTTCTTATGACAATCGTCTTTCTGTTTTGCGTTCTTACAGACAAAAACCTGTAAATACAATGCTAAAGCAAACAGACAACTTAAGATGTCAGCAGACATGCGCACTGTGTGACAAGTGAGTAATATTTACTTACATATTTAGATGACACGCTCAATAATACTTATCTATCAACCGTACGATCATTAATAACGTAGGAACCAAGACAAAATTTAAATAAATAATGTTCTGGTATGCAGACAGATTCGCAAATATTATTTCAAAAAGAGCTTCAAAAATGTTTCAATCAGTCTAAAAATATATGTCAGTCAGTTTCAAATTTTTCCCTTAATTTTTTTTTTTTCATTTTTATAATCAAGAGCATTTTAAAAAGCACTGAACTCTTATAGAATACTTTTTGGCTAAGAGTTCATAATTAACTAAAATTATAAGTTTATCTTACATTTGCTTCATATTCAAATGCATCTTCACCGCCTCCTTTTATTCCTAAAGAGGGGAAAATATATAAAATGCGCACCCTAATTTTCCAAAATTAATAAAACCAAATTGAAAGATAGATAAATCAAAAAATTGTTAAACTAAGTAAAATCACAATTTTTTATGCTTATAGTTTATCTATCACACAATGAGAATGCAACAGAAAATAAGTCTCATGACTGAACAAATGTAATAAAGTTACCAGAAATACCTCTGACGGAGTCCATCTTTGGCATTGATTTTGAGTAATAAATGCATCCACACACAATCCAATATCTATAAATCTAAAGAAAATACAAATATTAGTGCAGTTTGACTGAAAATCAGTATTAAAGAAATTATCGAGAGTAGCATTTTTCTTTACTATACCGCTGATTGTTGAGTTTTTTGTTGTTCTTCCTGTTATGTTCCGGTTTATAATAAAAAGAAATAGATTATTTTTATTTCCAATGTGTATCAATTTTTAATCTCGCATGAAATTTGGAAAAATTTGCGTGTTGAGAAAGGAAATTGTTGAACTGTGTTGAAAATAGATTTGTTGGAATTGAATTGTTTAAATAATTACATTTGTTCATTAATGCAATGAACAAATTTTTCATTCATTTGAAAATTTGTTCATTCATTCATTTACCGAAATAATAAATTCATTCGTGGCCTTATTTAATTTTTATCATATATTGTTAAATATCTTCAAGGGATTTTTAAACAAAGGGACGCCTAAACGTACATATATATTTTGAATAATTAGTGAACAAAAATTAAATGAACACATTTAAGTTTTAAATCTCAAATTATTTATTACAAATAAAAATCTTTTTAACTAACTGAAGTTTCGTGATTTAAATAATTAATACCATAATTTTTTTAAACTAATGCAATACTTTTCCCTGAATTAAATATCTCAGCTAATCACTATCATTACATTAGCTGGTTGACTGATAATCTTCGTTTGATAGGGAAACACCATATGCATTTATCTGTTGTCAAATGCATATGATAATTTGCCAACTAGTGAATTAATTGGAACTTTCTTTCCTGCGAACATCGTGTCTGTTTATGTTCACCTGAATCAACAAAAGAAATGAGTTATGCCACGGATTCAAGAAATATTAGCAAATGAAACGTGATGCGCTTCTAATAGAACTTCAGCATTACAGTAGTAATTTGAAAGTCTTAACCCTTTCGTGTCCATTGGTTTCGCTGTGAAACCACACAATGATAATTTTTTTTACTGCGCATGAGCGAAACATAGCGTAATTTTTCTTTTATTACTTAAAGGCCATATATATATATATATATATATATATATATATATATGTCAACTTATACAAAAATTCTAGTTCAGTTCTGTTAGTATTCGGAAAGATTTTGGCATTACAAGAGCTAAATTGCTTTCGATCTCTAAGAGAAACAAAACTATGAGGGTTCTTGCGCAAATTGATACTTTTTGAAATTAAATCTTCGAAAGTAATATTGAATTTTATGAAGATTGAATATCCTGAATACTCACATATACTTTTAAATTGAATACATGATTTAAATTGCATTTTGTGATGATAACTTATTTGGAGGAAAAACAGCACGTTACCGTTCATTGGTTTCACTGTGAAACCACAAATTTCTTGAAAATAAAAAATGCTAAATTTTTTCCCTTTACATATTTATGATCAGCTACATGTCTAATACTCATTTTTGAAATAAATTTAGTAATTTTCAAAACGAAACATGTAATGAACTTGAAAGGATTAATGCAGTTCCGGAGAACAAATACTTATTGCACTCTCAAAGTCCTCACTCACCGGATCTAACACAAATGGTTTCATTTTAAAAGGATACCAGAAACACGATATTTATAGTTCAAGACAAGCAACAATCAACAGAGTAACCATTCAAAAAAATTGAAACCAAACAAAAGTCAATATTTTTAGCGACGTTTCTAATCTCATCGGTCGGAATTATGTGCCGTCAGGACAATAATGGGTCACGATTCGAGCATTTCGTTAATTGACAAATTTCCACATTCTTCTAAATTAAGTTGGTATATGCTATAAATTGTTCTTGTAATGGTTAACCCGCTCACTGAGTAATTTTTTAAATCACTATTTAGATGCAACGTTCGTAATCGTATTCAAATATCTTTGAGCCATCGAGTTGTTATTTATATGCAAAGCTTTATTAATATAATAAAGCTTTCCAACGCTATAAAAGTACTAAGTAAACACATTAGTCTGGAAAAATCGCAGGATGCAGCAGAAAATAGACTTGCTTCCAATCCGCGGAAATCACGGGATACACAGTCAGAGAGTTATTAATCAGCAATAATCTTTGAAACCCTATATTTTGTTATTTAAATTATAAAAGAGGTAAAACAAGGATTTAATTTTTTAACAACGCCAAATGCATGAGAAAAAAAATATAGGTGTGATTTCAATTACTAAAATTAAAAGAATTTTGCATATATATTTGCTTTAAAAGTAAGTCCAAATACTCTAAACTTACCACATTAAATTTCTTCATTGTTCTTTGAAGAGAACATTTGGACCGAAATGTATGAACACGAGAAAGTTATTAAAACGCATTTATACTCTATGCGAAATTTGAAAGGAAAAAATATCTAAAGTAAAAGATGAAAACACATTTGTGTAATTTATTGTGTGACTGAACAATATGAACAGCTGCATTATTTTCTGCACTAATGATCACTGGCATTCTTCAATGACAATTGAAGCTGTTATTTCATAATTTGCGACTTAAATTATTCAAGGTCAGTAAAAGTTAGGACAAATGTAAGAATCATCACGCTTTGATTTTCTATCTCAAGTTTTGAATTTGTCCTATTGCACACCTGATAATGTGGAAATAGGCAAAAAAAATTAAAAGATTTCTTAACGTTTATTAAAATATGGGTTGAATTCCAAAATTTTAATTTTGAAGTGTGTTGTAATGCATATAAACAGACTTCTTCGATAAATTTCAAACAAATAGCGAATTTCATGTCGAAATTACAGCAGACATTCATATGTATTTTTTTAATTTACAGCTCGCATTGCCACAGTATCTTATATACAATAGAATTTTATGCAAAAATTCATTTAAAAGAACACGTTGAATACCTGCCAGTATTTTTATCTGGAACGGAATAATCTAAAAGTGTTATATTATTTAAAATTTTGTTTAATAATTTAATTTTAAATTATATCAGAACATAATGACATCTGTAGATTTCTAAACATATCATTTAAAACAATAATCAATTTAAAAAAAATATTAAGTACATCAGTCAATTTTATTTTATCATTTGTCACGCAAAATATTGAATGATTAAAAAAAAGGCATACTCCATATTGGGAAAGGACTAAAAGTAGAGTCTTTTCTTCGAGATTTGATTCCATCGGTCCCCATCTGTCGTGCATATGTGCTTGGTGCATGTTAAATCCGTTGAGGGCCATACATCCTTCTTCTGGTGTGGAGCGGAAATTTTGAGAGAAGGGTGCCGGGGGGATCATCTGTCACCCTTCCAAAATCCATTTTCCACTGACTGTCTATGAATATGTTGACTTTATGGCATCTCATTTAAGAGAAACAGAATTTTAACTTTTATTCTGGTGTAGCATATCAAACAAACAGCTTTTGATCCATTAAACCACAAAGCAATACAGAATAAACTTTTATGTAATTTCAAAATAGGACTTTAATATACTAATCTAACCAAACCGGGCAACGGAATAAGTTTTACGATGTTCCGCTGACTCAATGAGAATCTTTACAAGCTATTTAAATATAGCTTATATGCTTACAAAAGAAAGAGAGACAAAAGGAATTTAATTTTTACTATGAGGGACAGATATTTAAATAGTAAGTAATGAGAGTTTTGGACAAATGGAAAAATTTTTCATCAAAAAATAAAAACATATAGGTTTTTAATTAGTGAAAGAAAAGTATTCGCGCCACTATACAATAGAGAAACAGTTCTTTAATTGAGGAAATAAATACATTAGAACCCAGGGAATCCGACCTAATTGGGGCTGAACTTTGTTCGGTTTCCCGGGAATTCGGATTATCCTAGAAATTCGGTAAAATACTCTTGATACACTAAGTGCAGTAGAGTATTGACTCTGGGTGCTCTGTGAAGACGTATGGAAAGAGCACGCGGCGATTCGCACGGTACAATAGCAAACAAGTTGAGGGTAAAAAGAAAATATCTGAGTTTGTTTTTACTAATTAAGGTGTTGTGTTCATTTTTAAAGACAAATTCTAATACTTCTTTTAACTTGGGAATAAACATTAGCTTTATTTCTGATTCGCAATTCTTATTTTTTTCTTCATATTTCCGTAAAAAGTGTTCAGAAAATTTAAAAAAGATGTTCGGATTATCCGAATATTCGGATCCTAGGGTTCGGATTCCTGGGGTTCTACTGTATATGGATAAATGAATAGGAATATGAATAGGATTTAGGAGTTTCCTTAAATGATCGCGACACTCACAAAGCAGCGCGTTTTCAGTTTTTTCGGCAATAGTTTGTAAGGATAAAATTGAGATGAATTAAATAGGTCTCTCAGATTTAGTTAACTCAGTTAAGAGTCGGCACATCCTCTCTTAACTGATGGAAAATGATAAACAGACGGCTCCAAAATGGTACGAGGCCGTTATTTGGAGCTGGAATTAGTAGGATCATAAGCGGGAAGATCCTGAAGAAGTTAGTTGCGAATATGAGGCAGCAGTTGGAAAGAGTTGGCGATATGGTCCAAAATGGGTTTAACTTTTAGATTATTTTGCAAGACCTTTCGTATGATATACCATGAGGCATATTTGAGATTTGCTTTAAGTGCTGATTTTGAAATATTTGTAATTTCCTTAATCTTGTAATGGCTACTGATCCCCAAATTGTGGAGCTATTGAATTTGGGCTGATCGAATAATAGATTTATAAAGTAAAAGCCTATTCTTGATCGCTAACTTGCTCATGCAAGCCGTCAGTTAACTCAGATGAATGCTTGTCGCTTCGGCTTTATTGATGGCCGCTTTGATGTCGGCATTTAACGTTAATTTAGCCTCTAGTAATAACCCCAGGTACTTGTATTAAGTGACCCAGGGGACGGGTTGGCCGAATATTTGGATTTCGTTGGATTAAACTTAGAAAGGTTTTATCTGCAACCAAAAAACTTATACCACCATTCTACAAATTAAATTATGAGGTAACGTTCTGAAGTTCCATTTATTGGAGAGGAATGTCTCTAGGAGAATCCTACTACTAGAAATACTAGATCTAGGCACTACCAGAATTGGATGTTTGTTTTCAGTTCGCATCGATATAACAATAGAAGGTCATTAATGTTCTGAAATTAATTAATGTGAATCATTTAAAATAGTTCAATGTACACTTTGTCGTAGGTACGGAATTTGTTAGATCGACAGGTGCAGTATTTCGTGTTGGCTTGGTCCATTTAGTGGAAACGAGTTCATATGTAGAGGAAAAAGATGTGGCTGGACATTTGTTTCAGGAGAATGGGCAATGTATTCAACGCTCTTCACCTACAGACCAATATAATCAAATCAATGGCCATCCAGAATACTTCAACCGTAGTAAGGTTGGTGTTAATAAAGCGGTTGTTTTTTAAATTATGCACATTAACAGCTGATACTAACTCCTTACCGAAACACCGAACATTCTATAAAGATTTCGAGATGAGTAAGGACTATCATGACCGTCACATAGAGCATGTATGAATTTATAGTGTTCATATCGTTATAATGTTATTTTTGAAGTGATTCGTCAACTAAGATTGTAAATTTTTCGTTCTTAAATATAGTTTTCCGAATTTGGGGTAGTGCATTGTAATAGTTGTGCATTCGCCCTAGTGCTGCACCAAGAAAAAAAAATTGATTTGAAAAAATAATGACATTATTTTGGTTTCACTCAATGCAATTTTTTATCCTCTTCATTGACATTCTAAAAGTCATTAAGGAGAAATTTTTTGTCCGTCTTCTTAGTTAATTAAAAATATATACTGTCCAAATATTATCCACGGCACCTGACTATAATGTTAAAAATTACGACATCCTTCAAATGAACCTTTCGGTTACTTCAACATGGGGTGTTAAGATAAATAAATCAAGGTAGCAGGCAATGTGGGTATTTTAATGGCTTCCAAGTGGACAGGAGAAGCCAGGAAGTAAGCTACTTATCTCTGTACCTTCTGTTTTACTCACGTTGACCACTTTGGGGATACGTGAATGCAATGTTGGTAGGCAGAAAACACAAAACATAAGGGATTAAAATGATAAAAAGGTAATAGAATTTTGATTCCCCAAATTTGTTTGAAAAATGAAAGTTATGCAAGTCCTATAATCTACTGGGAAGCAGTGAATGAAGGGTACCAAAAACTCAGTGTTCAAACAATAAACTACTTCACGAACATATAACTTGTAAAACGAGTATATTCGTCTTATGTGTACGTCAGCGTGCAGCTCCAGACATGAGATTATATCTGTCGTCATTTGAACCTAATTTTATAAAACTAAGTTGCATGAAGCAAGTTCAAGGGTTGTGCTGAAATTTTCTCCCACTTGAATATTTTTATTGTCATGACGAGTAAATGTTAGCTTTCATCATTTGTCAATGCAAACTTATATCAGTATTGTCTTTTATTTGTAAGGACTTGCAATCAATACCATTTAAAAAAAAAATAGAATAAAATATAATATCCAAAATAAATCCTAAAAATGTTACTCAGCCAATTCCGAGTCATTTGATTCTCAAACAAACCTAAGCCTTTAACACTATTAATAATCAGAAACCTGGATCCGCCCTGCCGAAGCATCAGGGAAACTGAATGACAGGCGCTGCAATAGCTCGAGTACTGAGGCCGGAGTCCTAGTAGCCATCACCAGCCACGGCCCGACCGCATATTTACAAACCCTACCCTGATAGAACTGAGGCAGAAAATCGGACAATATGATTGGCTCGCTTCGCCGAGAGCCGATGACGTCGTTCTTTGCTGTCGTACGGAAATTATAACAAAACAAGCGATTGAATGTGGACTTTGAATTAGTTTAGGTTTCCGTTGCTTGGACTTCGCGAATTTTGTTCTACGACACGCACCTACGTAGCAATTTTATTTAGTCTAGCGATTATCCTTTTTTTCGTTTCATTATTATTGGCCTTAATAATAATAATTAATAATTTTACTATTATCTTGCATTCATTAGAGTTAGATTAGTTGACTTTGAAACATCAAATGAACTATTTTCACTGGAATGACGTCAAAAAAAACCCAACAACATTAACCTGTTAGTTAATACCCTTCAAACAAAGTTGTTATCATTAGACTTTTCATTCGTATAATTTCTTACAGTGTGGGATGTTTTATTTTTTATATTTTAAATAATAATTTCATTTTTAAAAATATTACAACCCACGGAAGAATGTTTTCTGTGCTCAACTGTGGAAAAACGGAGAAAAGTAGGACGACTCTTGTTTTGTTATGATTGCCATACGCTACGTGCGAGAGCTGAAAGCGACGTCACTGCCCCTCGTAGCCAATGGTATTGGCCGATTTCCTGCCTCAGTTCTATCAGGGTAGGGTTTGTAAATATGCGGCCCGACCCCCTCCGGAATGAGACATTTACTATCGCTGGTGGGAGGGACCCAGTTCCCCGCGATTACTATACCCCCAGGGGTAGCGAGATCCCGCTTACTTATCCAGTGGCTTCTCATATCCGTCTACTCGTGGTACCCCTCCAGGAGAATAATATTATTAATAAAAACTTCTTTGAGCTTTGGGGACAAAGGGTTAGGTATGACAGTATGGGGTATTCAAAAATAAAAAGACTAATTAAGAGGTATCCCAGCTAAAAAAAATCTGCAGAAAATCTGCAGAAAAAATCTGCAGAAAATCTGAAGGTATTTGGAACATGTTTTCTTCAGATTTTCTACAGAAAAAAAAATGCAGAATATCTGAAGAAAACTATGTTAAATACCTTCAGATTTTCTGCAGAAAAAAAAATATGTTCCAAATACCTGCAGATTTTCCCACAGTCAAGGTTTAATTATTAATTTCAATTATTATTAATTTAATTTATGAATAAACGTACTTAAACGATTTGGAATGTGACGAAACTTCAAGCTCTTGTCTGGGATTCGAACCCGCGATCCTATAAGCAGGCGCGCTACAGGCAGGTGTCCTGACCACAAGGCCACATCGGCATACGCGAGGTGGGGATAAATTAATCTATTTAAGTGATAGTGTCACCATGGCTCTCGTGGCGCCATCTATTGGTGTAAAAATCAACCAAGGTCAGAATATTTGTTTCAAAAGTCGTAGACATGTGTAACAGATGAGATTAGTAATATTTTTGTTCAATAATTTAGATTCTCAGTTTCAATAAATTCGTTTTCACCTTCTATATTTCTGGGAAGCCTTCTCTCCATCCAAAGGGCAAAAGCTCCACTTTTTCGAGGAAAATAGCTAGTCAGAAAGACAGTTGGAAAACTAATTGAAAATTAATTCAATTATGGGGTAAAAGTTTAAAATGGTAAAACCTCAAATATTTATTTTAAAGATTAATTTAGAATTCATTTTTTCAGTGTCATATTTAAAAAATTTAGTCCTAAGACATTTTTCCATTGGGAAATTTTTTGAAACTCCTGTCTGCTGTAGAATTAAACAATAATGATAATTACATTCTAATTTTGTTTTATATCCATTGGAAAATAGAGCTGCAATATTAGAGAATATGGTGCAAAATATGTATTTATAGAGAAATGCAGATATTATGAAAATGCAGTTAAATCTTCAAAAAATCAACAGATATTGGTCGAGTTTAATGATTTTGTGAAAATATGCTAAATAACTGCAAATTGAATTAAAGACAAAATGCAAAGTCTTACAAAATCTACAGAATATTTAAAGAAAAAAATATAAATACATTTTTTGCAGATTTTATGCAGATTAAATTGAAGAAAAAAAATGCAGATTTTTTGTTGTCTTATAAAATCTGCAGAATATTTAGAGAAAAATATAATAAGAAATTTTTTTGCAGATTTTATGCAGATTAAATTGAAGAAAAAAATGCAGATTTTTTCTGTCTCCAAAAAATCTGCAGAATATTTAGAGAAAAATGAAATAAGAAAATTTTCTGCAGATTTTCTGCAAATTAATTTGAAGAAAAAATGTAGATTTTTTTTTCTTCAAAAAATCTGCAGAATATTTAGAGAAAAATATAAGAAGAAAATTTTCTGCAGATTTTCTGCAGATTAATTTGAAGAAAAAATGCAGATTTTTTCTGTCTTCAAAAAATCTGCAGAAATCTTTAAGAAATCTTCAAAAAAAGAAATTTTCTGCAGATTTTCTGCAGATTTTTTTTAGCTGGGATGGCAAGAAATAAAGGTAGGGAATCACTGCTTTAGAGTATTTAAAAGTATGAATTTTTATTGACCTGAAGATCTTCTAGGAAACCTTAAAAAAACCAGCCTGAACCCTCAACATATCTCACATATAACAGCTTAAGAATCCCAATAAAACAGTTTAGGACTAAAATAACTTTCTGCCACACTATAAGATGGATGTATTATCTTATAAATTTGTTAATGACTCTTAAGATGACATCATACTGCACGCCACACCAACGTAAGGACATTTGAGCATTTGACAGAAGATTTAACTTGCCCCTGACTCGCATACACGTCTAACCTTCTAGAGTTTAGAACCCGTAATTCTTCTATTCCTAAACCAGAACTTCACTACACTAGCTTAATCCGATAGAAGAGGTTGAAAAATGCTTTATTATAACATGGCGCCATCTTTTGACAACTCTCAAAATTTCTCTTAAATACTTTAATTTTAATCCGAACATCTGACTAATCTAAGGAAGTTTTAATCGCATATAAATACATATAAAGATTTTGATCATTTATTTTTCATAGATACTGTATTATATTCTGTTATTTAAATTAAAACCTACTAAGACAACTTATTAAAACGTTTGA
The DNA here is from genome assembly GCA_013235015.1 of Araneus ventricosus. NCBI lineage: Eukaryota > Metazoa > Arthropoda > Arachnida > Araneae > Araneidae > Araneus > Araneus ventricosus. The sequence continues at coordinate 44,411 of BGPR01011348.1, forward strand.
TAATGCCACAAGCTGAAATACAAAAGGAAAGTGAATTCATTGAAAAAGTAAAGAGTTTTGCTTTTGTCAACAACTCAACTTGTTACATTGCACTTAGATATAAAATTGAAGAGGGAAAGTATTCTCTCTAAAAAGAAGAAATTTCTTTTGTAAAGTATTTTTTTAATTTCGAAAATGGCTTATATTTTTTTATTGGCTGTCAAAGAATATTATATACAATATGGCTGCATGATTTGATTTATTTGGTTTATTATGAAAGAACTGTGAAAACAAAAAGAGATTATTAAATTCTTCAGTGCCAAGAATTTGTCAGAAAAGAGCTATACCCAACAATTTTCAATGGCATTTGAAATAATTTTTGGCGTAGTGGCGCCATCTCTCCATTTGTGACTTTCAAATTCATATTATTTGAAATATTGAATTTCGTTAGAAAAAGTTTTTGGAACTTAAGAGTCTTGATCTAAAATTATTTTCGCAGATATTAATTAATTAATATCTGTGTCTTATTTTATTTTATATTTTGACGGATAGAAATGATTTACGCTATAATCCATTAAACAGTGTTGAATTTCAAAATTTCGAAGAGTTACGCCGTACCAAAATTCTACTAACGGTCTTATTCTGTAAATCATCATATGTTAAGCAATCATAAAGAAAGAAGAAAGGTGTTTCGGCAGAGTTCAAAGAATAATTAAAAATCAGGAATGTCACACAGCAACATCAAATTATACATACTGAAAAGAGGATATTCTGAACCTTACAATGATGCAAAGATTATAGTTCTCCAATTGGAATACGTGCGCAAAATTTGGGAAAAGACCCCAAAAAATTCTCCAATTTAACACTTAAAATTAAATAAATCAAAATTTGTTTCGAATTTTAAAGTAATTTTTACGGCGTTAGCTCAGTTTTCTGCTAATGTATCACTGTGCCAAATTTGGTCCCGATATTCATAGCTAAGTCACCTCGGCCTGGAGCATTCTCCATCCGATGTATCTGAGTGACGGTGGCTGCAATAGCTCGAGTGCCGAGGACTGAGTCCTATCGGCCATCACCAGCCACGGCTCGACCCCTCCAGGGGGAGACATGCACTATCACTGGAAGAGGGCAAGCCCAAGCCATTATTGTACCCTCCCGGAAAGCGAGAACCCACTTACTTTATCCGGAGACTTCTCATCCGTGTACTCGTGGTGCCCCTTAGAGGGACTAGGTCCCAATATGTCAAGCAGTCTGGGAATGTATAACGAAGAAAAAAAACCCAACATAAATACACACAAGTAAGCTTTTATATATAGAGATATATAAAAGATATATTATATTACAGATTAGATATATAAAGATATATACATATTTTATATATAGAGATATATACAGATTTTATATATAGAGATATATACAGATTTTATATATAGAGATATATTATATATATAGAGACTCACAAAGAACATATTCACTCTCAAAGAATAAACACTTATTAAAGTTTCTTAAATGTGTCTTAAAAAATTCATACTCCATTTTTAGTTACAATGAATTTTATCCCCCCTCCCCTTCCCAGTATATTTATATGAAGTTCTTCACAAACTATTATACATAAAGCACTTGTGCTGCATCTTCTGAAATAAACTACTGCACGGTGATCAAATGAAATTGTTTTCTTCCGTATAGGCTGTTTACAAGGCCTGAAAAATAATGGAAGACATTTAGCATGCATGCCAATAGCTTTTTTCCCCCCACCCCAGGAGGAACTATTATTTCCACAGTTTTTGAGTAACTCCGGTCTGAATTACCTCTTTTCTCTAAAGAAAAAAACCTAGCCTATCTAGAATTATTCTATGGTTCACCAGTTTTTAACAGAATAATTCTACTGCTTACATCTTCATAACTACACAACTGAGACAATCATCAAGTGGAATTCCTTTTTTCTAACAAGATTGTTTATAAGGTCTTTTTCGTGCCTATGCCAGAAACCTTTCAGGCACAGCCTAGAAATTTCAGTAATAATATATGGAATGCTTTAGAAATTCCACACAAGTGAGATCTACCCGGTATTTTGACCAAATATAGCTTCATACCTGATTGGAAAAAAGACGAATGTGACGTGAATGTGTGATGGATATGCATGTATATGAAACATAAAATTGCCATATTTTTCGTGCAATATACATTTTTCTTCATTACTATGTTACTGCCCTGGTTTTGAGATAGAATTCATTACTGTTAGAATGCATTCATTGCACTGACAGAAATAAATACAGAAAAAATCTACTGCTACTTAACGAAAAATGATTACTTCGAATTCGTGCAAAGGTATTGCTTGACGATAGGATAGTTGATTGATGTTGAATTTATGATAATTAAAAAATGGCAAGAAATTGGTCTCGTCCGTTTCGTATTATATCTTTCTATAGTGTAGCCACCTCTGTCAGAAATACAAATCTCACATAATGATTTCACGAAATTTACCAACTCATGATCGTTTGGTTACAATCCTCTTTTTTTTAAAAAAAAAAATGCTCTGTCCAACTCCTGCAATATCCGAGGAGGCATTTCGCGCTCGGCAAATTCTCGACCTATGTATCAGACATATTCTAAATCATACTGATTTTTGATAGAAAACCTTGTTTGATATTTTCAGTTTTCTAGAATTCTGACACCAGAGATGCCCAATGCAGGCTAGTGTTGTCATCCATTAACAAAAAATATGGGAGAACAACACTTCTAAACAGCATCTCTTGGTCCAGAGCCTCCTTCACATATTTGATACCTGGGCGACCAAAATATTAAGAACAGCATTCCCTTAACACATTCATCGCTATGTTCGAATTAGATGCAAGCTCCAAGAAACACAAAAGGTAACCTTACTCGCTCTAGACAATTTATGAATTTAAACAGAAAGAGGTGAAGATATTCTACGGACATCTATTAACTTATTTAACTTAATAAGTTTGTTATGCAAATCAAATTTTAGTGCGCAGCGAAGATTCCTGAACACGAGATATCTCGTCCATAGCGATTAATGTGTTAAATTTCGACTCGCCTCTGCAGCACATAATAAAACATAATATAAGCCGGAATTCACCGTTATAAAGCCTTCCCGCAATCAGAATAATCAGTAAACGTTTTAATTCGTCTATTTATGGAGAAACAAGACATTTAGGTGCTTGGAACACGACATAATTGTTAGCCCTGTAGAAGCATCAGGTACCAGTTATCTCCTAAATCGCTAATCTGTTGGGATTTTTTCGTGTAACATTAGTTTGAATCTTCAAAGAATAGCAGCTAAGAAAAAAACATGAGTAATGCACAGAGTTCTCTGGCTTAAATGATCTTAAAGAAGGATCGACACTTAAAGAACCACGTGCGTTAAGTTACAAATTTCAGTTGCGTTAAAGAGGAAAAATACAGAAGTTCTTTTGCAGATTCATGAAGCTGGATATGAGCACCATTGATGTTTCTATAAATGACCAAATGTCAATTAAATAGCGAAGTTTTTGCATCATTTGTGATGTTGTTAAAACAATAATCCACAATCAAAGTTTGTGCTGAAGACATGCTGTTTCAAATCAACACGAATTGCAACTAATTTGCTGGTGCATTATCATTTTAATAACCTCCATCTCATGCAAAAATGTTCATCGGTGGTATTTCCAAAGATCTGGAAGCCAGAAGTTTATATCCTTGCTGGCATTCAGCTTGTGAATACAACAAAAAGGAGTCAAAAGAAGCGCAACTCGCGTCGATAGCGCAAATGCATGGGTAAAAAAATGAGGCAAAAAATCTTGCAGCTAACCCCTATCTTTCTGCGCTAATCATTGTGGCCGCCTAAATAGAAACCGATAAATTTGAATACCTTTAGAAACGTAACCACGTACATGGTGTGTCTAAAAGTTCGGTGAATGAACTCATAAAATATAGGAAACAAAAGATGCCTTTATTTGCCTTCAAGGTAGTCGCCATCAGCTATAGCACACTTTTGACGACGATTGAAAAACTCCTAGAAACTGTAAGCGAACGCTTTCTTCGGAGTCGCTCAAAGTGACGATTTCACACGTGTTTGGATTTTTGGTACGTCTCTAAAGCGTATGCCTTTCAGGACTCCATTGAGGAGGGGAAACAAAAAGATATCGGCAGACACCAGAAATAGAGAATATGGTAGATGTTGAAGAGGTCTCCTTACGTGTAATGAGAAAGATGCTGATGCTTATCTGCTTGTTTATAGTCGTCTCGAACACGACTCATCATCAACTGTTTCATTTTCATTGTGGAAGGTTTTGAACCAGTCGTAAACTCATTTTTTACCTACTGCTTTTATCACGTACACTTGCACCAACATTTCATGGACCTCCTCCTTCGTTTTCACCAATTTGCAGTTAACGCGTAACATTTAATACGTACGCATTACTCCAATGCTCTATGTCACGAGTTGTCACACTCCTCTGTTCGCTTGGTCGCAGCAGGAAACTCTGCTTTAACATTGTAATTTCGATGATAAATGGAGCTCGTTGACATGTCCCTCAATTCGAATGCATGGTGTGGCATCCTATCTAGCTTTGTTTTTTTATACCGGACCATTCACCGAACCTTTCAGACAGACTTTGTACATATATGTTACGGTCAATGAGAG
>BGPR01011349.1:0-48679 GCA_013235015.1 Araneus ventricosus
GAAAGCATGTGATTGACAAATAAAATTAAAACAAGAAATTGTTAGGTACATGACTAGTCCTGGTAACATTTTTCATTAATTTTCGAATGCAGTTGATATATTTCATTTCAGAACATCATTTACTTTGACTCTATCATATACTTCATTTTTGAAACATGTTGTCATATGCACCCGAAACTTTTATTTCAACTCATTAATATGTATTAATCAACAATTAATAAACATAACTATATAATGTAATAAGTGTATATGGTTTACGACATTTTAGTTTACATCAGATATAACATAATGTAATTGTAATATCTATGAAATTACAGCAATGTTAATATAAAATGAGTTACTACTTATTCAAACTTTCCAAAGTACCGAAATTTCAAAATTCCTATCAGAATTCATTATGTTTCCAGGAGATGCTAACTAGACGTAAGCACATGACCCTGTTGATCTCCCAAAATAAAGTTTGATGTGATTAGTCACTCGAATCTTATGCTGCCAATCATATTCCTGGTTTCAGCATACGCAATAATTTAACCGATATTAATTTAATTCCATAGATTTCAAGTGTCTAATGGGCTACATCCTCTAACAGAAAACGCTACAACTCATACACACCAAAGATTATATTGAATCTGGGTTAGTTGCTATAGAAATATGCAGCATTGGGGGTTAAAATATCTTTGACCAGAGCATTTTCGATGAAAAGGAAACGAAAGATGTAAATAAGCCAAATGAGGTTGGTATGCATTTCAGAACTTCGGGAAACGAATGAAGAAAATAAAAAAGAACTAAAGAAGGATTTCGTGAAAACAGCTTTTCTTTTTTTGCTTTCTCGTTTACAGGGTTACACAAGTAGAAAGTATTGTAATTTCCAATAGTTCTAATTCGAGATTTCTGAATCTCAACGTTTTTGACTCCACGAGGCCGAAAAATCCTTTTTTGTAAGTATAAAGGAGAATCGTCGAATTTGGGGCCACCTGGACATATTTTAATGTACAATAATGGAGAAGAAATTTGAATAGAAAACAAGTAATGTAATTTTTTAATAGTTTATTTATTTTCAGAACTTTGTAATTAAATTTTTAATAAATACACATTAAATTAGGAAGAAAACACCTTAAAAATATGACGGGAGGCTGTCTTTTCAAACAGCCGCTGATGTTAAAGCCGTAGGACTACTTTACTCGCGTGACTCTTTTGTTTCTCGAAGTTGCTGGTAAGTATTTAAGTTTAGGTATGTTTTTTTGTAACTTCTGTTGTTACCCTTTATCTCTAAAATAAGATATTAGTTATGTATTCAACATATGTAGTTACCGAGATATAGAGGATCTCCCATACCAAGTTTTGTGTCGTTTTGGCGTGGGAATCAATTTCCTTCCGGAGACCTTAATGGGAGGAACGTAGTCCTACGGTAAAATGCTTTCATCGGTACAATCAAAGAAACCGGTTGCCTATATTGGGGTACCAATTTCTTTAAGCCAATTAAAGCAAAAATATTGTTTAATTCTAGAATTAACACCAGCAAACAATTAATGAACCCATGTATGATATTTTATCCTCTGTATCACCTGCTTTTCTCCCGTTTTGTCCTTATAAATAATATAAATGACACGCATCCTACACTTTTATATTTTTATTCCAAGATTTGATAGTTTTAATGTCTTTTTATTATTTTCTTGCCTTGACTTCTTCCAATACCAAATTATGAGGACTACTATAATAACTACTATAATTTCTACCTCAATTTCAATATAATAACACCACAGATTTAAATGGTCCAATCAAAGCAACACTTTTTGGTCAAATCTAAGCAACATTTGGACATAAACGAAAAAAATTCCCCTATACTGAGTTATAATTTTTTTTTTATAAAATCTTTATAGCAAATTGAATCTAAAGTAATTTCCTATCTGACGACATAATAACACATTTTTTACTTAATTTAGAACAGCGTAAGGGCATTTTGTCTTTTGTTAAAATAATCAGCTGTTGATGCCTAAATGTAAAAACCTGCTCTCGAACTATAATCATATAGGGCTTTCACTTAAAAATTACCTTATACAGCTCATTTACATTATTTAAACATATTTTTCCATAATTTAAGTCACAAATATTGAATAGAATTAGAATTCTGAATATGGTCAAATCCAGGCGGCGCCGGTCCATTTCGGCATTTATCCACATCTATCTGTCTGTTAAAACGATAACTCAGAAACACACTTAGCTCGATGTATGAAATTTGGGGGAAGATTGTCACAGGGAAGTATGTTCTCCAGTCGGTGTACATATGAACACTATAACTCAAAAATTGAAAGAGATAGATGTATGAAATCTGGAATTTATACGAGGACTATCATTACAATTGTCATTCGGAATCAAAACTTGGATCAAATCAGTCAAACGGCAGGGAGTGTGGCAGTCAGTACATTTACGTGTATGCTGAAGAGATAACTGAAACACACAACATTCTAGATGAATGGAAGTTAGCATGTTGTTGTCTTCAAATAATTGATTTGAAACAAATCATGTGCCTAGTCGTCAGGGGAAAAGGTGCTGCAGAAAATCCACATACACTTTTCTTCACTATATTACCAAAGAAAAGCATTATGATATAATATGAGGCTCGTGTATATATATATATATATATATATATATATATATATTAATAAAAGAAAACATAGAAAGAAAACATGAAAAACACGTTGTAAAAGAAAAACCTTTCTTTTTCTTTTATTAATATTTCTCACTTTACGGTTGTACTGCTGCATTGGCGCATTCACCGCATTTGTGAAGTTTTTTCCTCATATTTAAATCTTTTATAGAATCTATTTTTTCTAAAGTTTTCTTCTTTTGAATTGCATTTGTTTCTGGTTTTGTTTATTTTTGTATATGTTTGTATATATATATATATATATATATATATATATATATATATATATATATATATATATATATATATATATATATATATATATATATATATAACGTTGTTCCGTTAAGTGAAGTGTAGAGGTAGTTGAAGAAGATTGCAGTCGTTAAATGTCTAAAACATTTTATTCCATTTCGAAGATAAGCAAAATCAAATAAGTTATAGAGTACTCAATATTATATTAAGATTAAACGTTTAAAATATTAGGAGAATATTAAATCCATGGGCAGGAGTGGAGAATTACGCCGGAAAACGGCGTGACTGCTCAATGCGTTACATGATTACGAAGAGAGAGAATTACGCAGACGCGGAGAGTTTTTAAAAATACCAAAAAGGGGAAGTACCGAAGTTGAGGCTCTAGAAATATTGCGAGTCTAGTTAGAGTAGAAGTGTTTTTTAACATAGGATTGAAGTAGAAATAATTCTTTCGTAATTAAAAAATATCTCTCGTTAAAAAGGATTTATTTTATAAGAAAAATTTCTAAGTCATTACATATATATATATATAAGGTATAAAATTATTTCTTTAGTTGCAGAATAAGTTTAAACATAAATTTAGAACTGAAATATAGCATACGACTTGAATTGGACTTTCCTAACCTGGGTGGTCGTTTCCTCTACCACCCTACCCCCTACTGTAACATTCCGTAAGTCGAAAGTAAATGGGCTGTGGTGGGCAATGATAATTGGACAACTACCGCGCTTATTTCCGAATCGATCTCAGAACCTCATATCCCCTCAAAAGAAGCCAACCGCCTCAGACCGGCCATCGTCGCTGTTAAAGACCGCTTCTCTCGGTGAGAGAGGGTTATTTAATGAGAATTCGAATATTCGAATTCTAATATATTTCGATTCAAATCGCTTTGTATTGTTAGTGCAATTCAAAGCGATAAGCGAATAGTGATGTTCACAGCTCTTGTGGCATAATCTTGTTGTTCTGTTGCCACTATCTCTTTTATTACCAAAATAAATATTAAAAATAAATTGGAACCTTACATATAGAATTCTTTAACCTTGCATTGACTAAGAAAATATTTAGTAATTCATAATTGATTTAAAGGACATTTGGGTTAAGTTTAGTTATATTAACTTCCCGTTTTTTGAAGGAACCCGAGAGATATTTTGGGAAGGAGCTCATAATTGTGAACTGTGCTCAGATGACGAGGAAGAAACCTGACCCCCGTTACAAACTTCCGCGCCACATCAGCGTGAGGACATTTGACCCCCCCTTTCTATAATTTAACTTGAAACTGGCCCAATTCACGACGGATTTCCAGTGTAATCGGGTTTGGAACCTTGAACAATGCGGCTCTGAGGCCGACATCTTACCACTAGGCTATAGCGACAAGGGATATTTGGGAAAAATTGTTTGCGAAAATTCACAATGTGATGAATTATAAAGACTAAAAAGTAGGTAATCGCTAATTTAAATGAAAATGAATTTCTATTCTTTATAATACTAATAAATATCTATTTCAAAAAAATAATTTTAATTAAGCTTTTCTGTATTGTACTTTTAAAAAAGAATATTTAATTCTAAAAGAGGATATTCGATAGTAATATTATAATTTTCCCATAGAAAAAGGTATACATATATATATATTCAGTAACTTGAGAGCTTCCTCAGAATGTATTCATTTTATTAATATATAAAGTAAGATTACACTAAGGAATTTACCAGTAAATGTACATCTTTCTCCACGCACAAAAGAAATTAGGTAGAAAATGAATAACAATGGTTCTGTAATAATATATGATAAAAAGCGCAACCTCCTAATCTTCTTCAATATTTATACCGTCAACTCCTTTCGCATGAGTAACTCTTTCAGAAGCCTGTTAGAACAGGCTTTCAGTGGAAAAATGCTTCATCTTTTCGTCAGACAAAAGAAGATGCTCTCATGAGCTGAATAGCTAAAAGTAGGTTCTTTTATTTTTAGACATCCAATATGTTACCAAGAGACAATATTTCTGGTTGGGAAAAACAAAAATAACGAGATTATTTTTACCAAGCTGGTAATGCATACAAATACATCAGAGATTATTAGCAACTTGACTGCATTTTTTTTTTTTGTCGCAACTTCTGCTCTTGATACTGGATACCATATTGAGGAGGCTTACGTTGTTTTATTCTGGCTTACAGAAATATTTTTAACTGCTAATATAGATGGTGTTATATTCAGGGAATATTTTTGCGATGCTGAAATTGTCATTAATGATCATGATGCTGTATTATGTTTGAGAAATGTCAATTCATTATCATAATTTGTTCCGTGCTTGCATATTTTTAATTTTTTTTCATGTTTTCCTCAAGATGTATTATTTCATTTTAATTTTATATGATCATGAGGAATTTTATATGTTGATAAATACAAAATTTGTCTTTTAACGTAATATGTCACTTGATAAAATTTCATTAATTTGCAAGATATAATGTAAAGTTTCTTATAAAAAATATTTTGTTAATTCTTGATGCGTTATGCAATGTTTAACATGAGAACATTACATCGTATTTTGTTTTATGGAGTACTAATATGGTTTCCAATGGAATGTTAAATTATACTTCTAAAAGATATTATCTAGATCTTAAATTCGTGCACATTTAGATATATTCACCCATTATTTCGAAATAAAAATACTCATTCTTATTTAGAGTAACCGAAAACGAAGAACAATTAACAAACTGAAAAAATCCAATAGACAAAGTAAAAACAACGTTTTTAATCTAAAAAAATGAAAAGAATCCGGCAGTAGACATTCTCAAGGTTTATCCTCTGCTGGGATTCTAAATTTTATAAAAGTTGGGACAATTTTCTGTAGAGAAACAGACATTAAGTCAAAAGAGTCTTGAGAAAGTCCTCTTCCGGATTCTTTTAATTCTTTTTAGATTAAAACTGTTGTTTTAACTTTGTCTATTGGGTTTTTTCAATTTGTTAGCTATTCATTGTTTTTCCGTGATTGTACTATTGGAAGCTGCTGCTTATGCGCGCACCAAATGCTTTGTGGTTGTACGTCTTACATAACTGTTTTTTATATTTATTGTTTTTTGTATATTTGGAATAACAAAACAGCTATAACAAACTTCTTTTAAAAAACCTACAAATCCTGAACGACCTTCCCTAAGTAATCAACTTTTCACTCTTAGTTCACTATTACGTTCTAGCAACAGCAGCCTAATCTTTGCTCTAAAAATGATTCCACACTCAAATAAAAATCGTCTGATATCTTGCTAAAAATTATCAAGAATGATTTAAATTGCATCATTCTATAAATTCGATTTAAATTAATTAGAATCCAAATAATTGTCTGCAACTTATGGACGTTTAAACTGATTTGATTTTACTGATTACCTAAATTAGTTCACAGTTTTGTTTCTCACGAAATGGAGTTAATCAAAGAATATAGAAATTTAAGATATTTTTTCAGTTAAAAAATTTTATGCATTTTTTTCTTGATGTTCTAATGACTATAGAATCATAAAGCAATCAGAAAATTAATGTCTTGAAGCATGGATAATACAAACTGATTAGAAATAAATCCTTTTAATTTAGTTTCTCTCCACAAAAATATATTGAAGATAACTTGAATGTCGCACGCTTCGCAGATGTCAGGAAAACTCAAAATAAGATTTACCATACGTTTGAAGTTCTCCAAGACTACATTTAAACAGAACTACCGAAATTTAGGAAATGCAGGGAAATTTATGATTGCATCAACGTTGGACGAAATTACGACGAAAACATTTTTAAATTTCCTGCGACTAATTATGTAATAAGTTAAAAAATTAATAAATATTGTTTAAAAATACGTAAACATCAGAGTAAACTTTAAGGTATAATGAGTGAAAAGTCTTCAATGGGTGTCCGTGTATTCAACAGTTCTTTCACTTGCAATCTGAAGTATTTTATTAATTCTTTAGAAACATAGGATGTGACTTCAAGTATTATTATTTAAGAAGCATTTGAATTTCTATTATTATTCAAGGATTTCGACATTTAATGAAATCAGATTGAGTTTTGCTATTCCATGAGGAATCCGACGAACTTCAAGTGAATGAAATATGAAGTATTTCAAAAAACTATTGACTCTTTTCACAATACTGATGAAATGAAAATGGAAGAAACTTTTATTGCCAATCATAATACAGGAAAAGTTAAATGGAATGCATAATTTCATACTATTAGGAAACAAAATCAAAAATAGATTTATCTAAATAACTAAAATGAATTACAGCACGAATTTTGCCAGGCTGTGATAATTATATGATCTGAATTTTTCAATTGCTAATCACTCAAAACGACTAAATTATTATTTTCTTAATTGATATTTAGAAAAAAAGTGAATGGATAAATTGCTCTCTGCGAAATGCTATTTAAGTAAATTCTGATCATTCTAATATTTTTCTACCAAATTATTTTCAAATTTTTAATAAACTTATTTTAGATGAAAATTATTATATAATTACATCAATCAAAATAGGATGAAACTAGATAAAACATTTATTTTTGTCTATGAAATATAAACTAGTTTTCCTAACAATAGAATAAAACAAAATTGCTCTGTTTTCCTGATAGCCAATTGACTACCCATGCAATATATAAAACAACATATAACATAAGCAATAAATTTCAAATAGGATTGCAATTTGATTTAAATATGCCTGAAACTCTGCTCTGAAATAAATATTGAAACAGAGAGAATTCTAATTAAAATAATTGCTGATAATTTTAAATGACTGTGAAGTTCATACCCAATCTTAATTCTAATAACTTAAATTGACAGCATGCAATTACAACTTCTGAGCTTGATCCAAAATGAGAGCAGTTAAAACAGTATAAATACGATATAAAATCTAATTAGGATAAAATAAATCCTAATAAATAATAAATATTTATCATTGAAGCAATAAAAAGACTGAAAAAAGTGAGAGCCAGAATCTTGTAGATCCGTGAATAACTTTTATTAAATAAAACACAAATCAAAATTTCTCGTGAGCAGTCAAAAGAGCCCAAGCCGTAAGAGTCCCGACAAGTTAATGTTCTTTTATGTTATTTAGTATTTGAATTTGGGTTATTTTGTGAGGGCTATTTTGTCTTTGGCTGATTTGTTGGTGCTATTTAGGCACGGGCTATTTCGGCATGGGCTATTTTGTCGGGGCTCCTATAGCTTGGGCTATTTTGTAGGGGCTCCTATGGCTTGGGCTATTTTGTAGGGGCTCCTATGGCTTGGGCTATTTTGTAGGGGCTCCTATGGCTTGGGCTATTTTGTAGGGGTTCCTATGTCTTAGGCTATTTTGACGGGGTAGAATAATTTTTATTTTCAGTTCCCGTATTAAAAACTAAAAGGTGACTGCCAATACGCTGTAGGTCACAATAGTAGAACCCATTGTCAAAAGAAGACCTCGGTTCAGCTGGAACATTCCATAAGCCGTAAAGTAAAGATCCAATTTTAAGTCTTTAACAAATAAAAGTAGCTGCTGTCTTTCACAAGGACTGTTTGTATTAAATTGAGTCATATTTCTGACTATATCAAGTTTTATTAATCTCCACTTTTTACATATATCAGCCAGTTTAGAAGCCGTTAGTGTCAATTTCATATAGTTGTTGGCTGTCCATATAAAAACGGAAACACACATAAAAGCGCGGAAAAAGAACTGGAATGTATAAAACTTAAATGAGTTAATCATGACCACATTTAAAAAATTTAAAAATACTACAATGTTTGCTATGAATGCGCTCAAAGATAAGGTTTCTTCTAGAAAGCTATGTAAATGTTCAGCCCTTGAAATTGCTAGAGAAGCTTTAGACAAAGTTGTAGAAGAAAACTCCGTTATTAAGTTTTCATGAGTTTCTAAAAGCATTTCTTCTAGAACATTTTCATATGAAAAATATATAAACTTAAGCAGATCTGTGCATAACATTGATGACAGAAAAAAGTAAGCTACATAGATAGTGTTAAATATAGTTGTAACAGTCTTTACATAACACGGGTATTCGTTTAAATATTGCATAAAAGAAGGTTGTAATTTACTTTTTATTTCTTCGTAGCTCCCAATGATTGCTATGAAGCTTATTAAAGTATAAATAAATGGAAATATAAGGTTGATAATCCACGCTAAAATTATTTTATTCCTGGCACAAACATATTGTTTTCTAATATGGTCTTTTCTAAACCTTTCAATGCAAGATATTAAGCATGATATTTCACGTCTTTTGAATTCCAGAGATAATCGAAGACTCATGAGTGCTATTGAAGACGTGGAACAGACTAAAAGAAAAATCTTTTCATTTCTTGGATATACAAGGAAAAGAAAAAATACATTATAAAATTCTATGATGAAAAAGAAAATTCGTATCAACATTTTTATGCATTTCTTGAACAAATCTTTGGCATCTAAAATATCAGTATGTTGCAAATCATAAAACGGCACACCAATTAAATTGAAGGTTTGGATATATATTCTGAAATCCGTTTCCAGACTCATTGCAGAAACTTTTCCATCCTGTTTACTGCAATATTTTTAATACTGTTTCATTGTTTTCTGCTCTTAGAACACAGTGGAACAATGATAAACAAGACCTATCTAGCAGCTCAAAACACAGACTATCATTACAGTTTTTAAAAAATAAATTATCTTATTTTATTGAAAATTATCAAATCTTTCAATATGAAAGTTTCAATAAAATTATCAATCTCATCCTAATATTTGTTTTCGTATGGTGACTATTCATGTAATTCTTTGCAACAATCCTTAACTACCTCAGGAATAACACTAAGTAAAGCAAACATCATGTTCTTTATTCCTTGCAAGTTCATTTCATTTTAAGACTTTTGGTAAAAATCCCACGATAACTTCTAGTTTAAAATGTTTGAGTTGCTTCTAAAGACTGTAATTCTATACAATTTTGCGAAATGACTCTGACACTCCTGAAAATATTTACTGCAAGTAAGTGTGTCATTGAAATGTTCCTATGTAGAATATATTTGCTATGCTTTATATGCTTAAGGTCTTCCAGAAGTTGATAAACATATAATATATATTTATTGCAGATGAATGTTTAAAACAATTTAGAAAGACAGCCCATCATAAACTCACAGAAACTCTTAAAATGAGTTTCTACATAAATATTAGAAAGAAATAAGTCTTGAATTTCCATATCCAGAAATACTTCCAGGCAATATGCACCCTTAGTCCTGCCTGAAAAATCATATAAATTAAGTTCATGATTTAAGTAGTTCAAGGACTAAAAAAATTAGCATTCATAATTATTAAATTTACTCTGAAAGCCGATATGAATTATAGAAAAAACCATGGAAAATGAAAATATGTGTGTAATTTTTGCTTCTATTAAGAAATGCATTTTATTATAGTTCAAACGCTTAATTAACTTTTAAAGAAAAATGTGTGTCAAATATAGGAAAAGATTTTTTTTATTATAAGTCAAAGTACAGGTGTTATATATCAAAAGTTGAAGTCAACGACTGTCGTAAATCAAGTTTTATAAAATATAATAAATTTTAATTAAAATTTAATTTAATTTAAAATGAAATCATGAGAAAAATCTTAATAATTTTCATCCGAATTGAAATAATTAAAACAGAAATGGTTTTTAAATATTTATTAATTAATCAATTTAAGATAACAGTAAAATCTGTGCACATGGACAATGTGACCTAATTTTCTTTTTCCATTCATTAATAAACATGCAAGTGTATTTAAATTTTTGCTATTATTCGCTTAAAAATTTTATTCCTGTAAGTTTTTTTAAAGAATAAATTCCCATGAAAAATTACATAATTTTGAAAAGAGTACTTTTATGAAATTCAGATGTAAATTAAATTCTAATTAAACAATCAAAAATAAACACATATTCTCAATGTTACTGAAAAGATCATAATGAAGAGATTAAAATTATTAACTAGTAACAAGAGAGAATGAAGAATTGATGATCATAATAAAAGAAAGTCAAAAGAAATAAAATGGAATAATTGTCTCTACTTACATTTACTTGCATGAATTTTTCAGATTAGTTTAATTATTTAATCACACATTTTTTATTTGGTGCTGGTAGATTAAAGAAATGAAGAGTGTTTTGTCTGATAACTTCAATGGAAGCATAAAAAAGGAGATAAATATCTTTTGTTTGCAAATGACACATCATGAATTTGCTTAATCATCATTTTAAACTAATAACACTTGATATGTTTCGTTGCCTTTAACATGAAATCTTTTTAATGTTTGTAAGTTCGGCAGAAAAGATTATGTATTTTTTCACAATTGTAATGCTTGATTAAAAAAGTTTAAAAATTAAGAAATAATTGACTAAATAATTAACCATGGGATCTTGGTATTACATCAGGATTGACTGAAACTGTATTACATTAATACTGGCTATTTATAAAATAAATGACTTAGTAACTATTATTTGTAGCAGATTGCAAACTTAACTGTGTGTATGTTATAGACGTGACAATTCTGTCTTGTGGATTTACAATCATAAGATTTAAATATCGTTCAAACAAAGCTATTTTCCTAAGGAGGTATATAATCTCCAGCAATATTTAATTCATCATTATTATAATTTCGGTACAAATAAGCATTAATATTAGAATATATCCTTTAGGCATTAATTGACTTACTTTTCAGTTCAGGAATTCTGCACATGAATTCCTAATAGCTTGCAGCATTCTTCCACTGAAAAGTTTACATCAACAGGCTACAGATATGGTTGCGAAATGAACTGTCTTGAAATTCAACAAAGTCTAAGTAGTAATTCTCTAGTATCAATACAACGATATGAATTTTGCATTTGCATAACAATATATTTCTGAATTCACAAATAGATACTAAAACTCCCTATTATCCATATTAGTTATAGGAAATATCCACTTGTCCACATCATTTTAAAAGTTTCCTTGAAAAGTGCAATAATACATTTTCAATTCATAACATTATTGGAGTTAATAAAATAGTTTTGCTTCAAAATATTTTTCTGCAATCTTCTCAGAAGGAAAAGTTTTCTAATCTGGAGGGTCATACATAGATCCAAATTCGCTCTGAAAAATTAAAATTTTAAGTAAATTCATATTTTTGTTTGATTGAATATTGTTGGATAATCAGAATCATGCTTTATTTATGTTCAGAAATGGCAAAATTTAATAAGACATCCATCCTTAAGTTTCAGCCAGAATATAGACAATATCAAACAAAACAACCTTTTCAGAAACAAAATGTCCAACAGATTAAAATGTTCTGAAATATTCCAACGGATTACAATTTTTTCTAATTCAAAATCATTGTCCATGCATGAACAATGTCGGAAAGTTCAGACCTAGTATCAGTATATTGTAACGAATACGCACATTAGAAAAAAGTCACGCTGAAGAGATGCATTTATTCCAATTTCTGAATAGATACTTTACAGCAATGCATTTTTGACAAAATTTTCGTGTTTTCTTTCTTGAAAAATTCAGCTCAATAAACTGTTAACTGTTTATTGATCCTTAAGAGCTATAAGAAGCATAAATAACAATGTATTTTTTATCATGTACTAGTTGAATTCGACATCTTTCTTTTTATCCTTCAAATAGTTTCCATTTTCACTAAAAAAGCATTGAAAATTTAAGAATATTCAATGTTGCGTATTATACATATTCGGAGAATATAGAAAATAATTTTACCTGAAGTCTAATGAAAAGGCTTGGAAGTTGTATAAAAATCGTCTATATAACGTCTAAATATAATGCAGTTTTCATTTACAGATTTTTAGTGCAAGAACTTGACAAAATCTCCATGACCCATCATTTAAAACACACTGCAACTTCAATAATGTTTCTCGCTGTAGAAAACAAATCATACAATGAAGCTTTAATATCAAATTTTGTCAAATATTACCCTATATAAACTATTCAGAAAAATGAAATTCCATATTTGATACCGTGTCTTAATGTATCATTAATCTTCATCACTCCAAGAAAACTCAGTAATCTGAAGTGAGATTAAAAAATTCAAAAACCCTGATAATTCAGCAGTATCCAGAAAATTCATAATCGCTAAGAATTCGCCACAGATTCGGAATTTGCTAATCACTAGAAATCAAGTCTAAAAATCCATAAATTTTCACTAACGTTTATTTTAAGAAATCACAGCTCATGTAGAATGCGATGGAATAATTGATTATTTCTAGATTTTTTTTCCTTGACAAAACGTGACAAATGTCAATTTTATAGATAAGCGTTGCTCAAAGTTCATGAAGTTACCTCTTGAATTAAAAGTAAAATAAAAATTGTGGTTCTACATATTAAAATATATCATGAGATATTGATAAGGTTCAAGAGTGGATGTTCTTACCACCATTTTGCAAAAGTAATCTCAAGAATGAACTTTCCTGGATAATGCCGCATTTTTGTTATCGCATTAAATGACACCTTCCTGATGGAAAATCTATGTATGCACTTATTACTAATATTTGCTATGAAACATCAACTTTGATATATTTTCTTATCAGCTGAAAACTGGATAATAAATTTCTTCAGGTAAGAAAGATAAGGCGTGCTGATTAAATCCTTTCAGATGAATGTGGAAGTTAACCATTGTTTTCAAATGGAATATTATTGTAAACTTATCTTTCAATTTTAGTATCAATATGTTTGAAATGAAAATAAACCTTATCTTATATGATATTGAAAATAGTTCCGAATAAGATACTTTTCTTCTTTAAAACAATTTGAAGAGAATGCAATAAAACAATTGCGCACTGTTTGCAAATTACATATTAAATGCATCTGAACAAACATTAAAACAACTGTCAAATCTTTATAAAGATATATATATTTGTTTTCATCACTTTCGCATGATTTCTGTTTTTCTGTTAGTTATTATAATACATTTATTTTTAAACTAACCGACTTCGGCGACCAGCTCGTTCCCCGGGAATATAATTTCAACTGACTCTCTTATGCATTATTAGATATCCCCTTAACAAAGTAATTTTAAAATTCAAATAGCGATAGACATTTGACCCGTGTTCATTTGGTACACTTGCACTGTTAGGTTAAATGAGTGGGGCAGAGGCGCAGGTGGAAGAAATAAGACCAGGGATTATCAAACACACAGTTAATAACATAACACCACAGCATACCCCCGAACTCGGAGCCTAAACGGCTCCATGTCTGTGGATGGGTATGTGTGAGACTTTATTGAAAAGCAAAAGCAAAAAAATTACATCATTAGATATAAAAACACTTCAAAGGGAACATAATTATACATGAACAAAGAAGAACAAAATAAAAAAACACATAGAGGATTACAGTCCGAGTATAATATAAAATATTTACATTATCATATTTAAGTGCAGTGAAAGGATTGAATGTTTCCTTTAGTTACATTGTTTCATACAGTTGCAGCTCCATGATTCGAGGCTGATAGTGCTGTTCGCTGCCACGAAAAAGAAGAATGGAATAACGTATTACTACCGGTTATATTGATGAAAATTGTCGCAACCATCCTAAAAATCGTGGGACGGTTGTTTTTTTTGTTCTGTCTTGTTATTTATACTGAGGGACCTCTGGAATTGTTGCTCAAGTGTTGGCAGTGATGTGAAGGGTGAATTTTTCGAATGAATTACGGAAGAATTGGTGGTGGCTGTTTGCTGTTTTTAAGCTAGTGTGCTCTGCTGCTCAACTGGATATTCATCGAACTTCTGGTTCCAGGAGGTGAATCTTTGGAAGTATCTATTTCTAGGCTGGAGTATGTGGCGGTGTTGTATTTTGACTTTTAATTAGGTCTTCGTTAATCGCCAGGAATGTGATTAAATGACCTATATTTCGTCTTGAGAGTTTGCTGGATAGGGCGTTCTTACAACAATGGATTATGAACTGTGGGCTTGGTTCCTTGTGGTGATAGGATAAAGTAAGTGGGCATCTCGTTGCATAGTGATGGGTATTTCCTATTTCCCCACATCCGCAGTAGTCTGTAGAGTGGAGACCGAATCTCTTGAGGTAGCTGGGGAAGGGCCCATGGCCAGTGGCGAATTGGATGCATTCTCTGGACCAGTGCAGCTGTTTGTTAGATGTTTTCGGTGTAATGCTGTAAACCGATCTGCGGACAAAAACATCAAGACAGTAATAAGTGCACATCACAGTTCTGCGACGGAACTCTAATGATCTGGTGAGAGGTTAGACTCGCAGCCGCCTGCTACAAGTACTTGGAGTCACGTGAGCATTCGATGTCAACATGCACTTGTTCTGTTCCTTTTCTACATGAGCGTCCCTAATGGAGTCAAGTAACTGTTCCTGTGAAGCAACATCTAATTGTACGTTATGTGTAAGTTTATTAACGAAACTTAAATTATTCTTAATTTAAAAGGTATCTATGATTATTTCCGAAACGTAAATATATATAACTTTAAAAAAAACAGTTTTTAAATGATTTGTCAGGCGATTATTAAAAATTTTTTTCTTGAAAAGTATTTATTTTATGTATTGCTATAATGAACAGAAGAATTATTTAATTTAATTTTCTAGTTTGTCTCATTATAAAGAATTTTTTATTACTATTTTGATGAAGTAACTGAAACATTTACTATCAAGTATTTTATTCATTACGTTTGTTTCAATGTGTCAAGTTTCACAATCGAAATTTCAATCATTTTCTATCTAGTTAGAGACCTGGTATTTTTCGTCCTGAAATCCGGGGTAAATGCAATAATCAGAAAGCATTTTTTTTAGTTCTTGTAGTTTAAATGGTCCGATAATGCCATTCTTTCATCATACCTTTCATATATTTTAAAATGAAAACACTTTTCGAATTTGCGTTTGTATGCAAATAAGAAGACAGATACAGGGCGTACACAAATGAAATTACACATTTCAAAAATTAGTAATAAAAAAATGTTGGAACTACGAATATTTTTTAAATAAGAACGCATTTCAAAAAGATTTTTCAGATAGGTAACATGCCATTTCGGTGGTCTTGGGGGTCGCAAATTACTGGAAATCAAAAATTAGTTTAGAGCCATTATCTGAGAAAATATCAAAACTGGAAGAAAAATAAAATCATGTATTTGTAAGGAATTTCATGTTCTTTAATTTGTTAATCCACATGTAGTATGAAAACTGAAGATTTTTCGTTATATTCAAGAAAAACTGAAAAAAGAAACCTGAAACACACATCAGCTTCTGCCGATGGGTAGCTACTGCGTATGGAATTTTCTCGCTGCAACAAATTTAGAACGACGTAACGCCGAGTTACCTATCTGAAAAAAACTATTTCAGATGCGCTCTTATTTTTAAAAAACGTAGTTCCAACATTTTCAGTTTTTTTATTAATTTTTGAAGTGTGTCACTTCATTTTTTTACACCCAGCATTATGTAAAGTTTCTTAAGTTTTTTTTTTTTTGATGATTTTTTATGAGGTTTGAATGTTCAAGCTTTCTTATTTCTTTTACAATATATTTTTATTGCATCATTTAAACTTCACGCATTTTTCTCGTCTCATTAAGTAATTATTTTGTGAATTTCCAATATTTGTTGTGGTTGCAAAGATTTAAGATTGATTGCAGCTAACAAGCATTACGGTTGCCGGAAAAATTCAACTATATTTTATCATAAAAAACTATATTAGTTACCGCCCCTAAGTGGGCTGAGTAAGTGGTCCAAGTGGGTTAATACAGGGAATTACATGGCTAAGGGCATGAATATATGAAAGAAATTAATGGATATTATACTCTGGTTCTGCTAATTGTCAGCGTTATCCAAAAATTGTTAGACCAATGTGCGCTTGAGGAATAAATTGCTCTCTGCGGTCGGGATGACTTATGTTTTACTGGTTTTCACACCAAATGAAGGCAATTGTGGACCAGTTTCCCATGAAACAATTAAATGAAAAATTATTTCCTCAAATATTAAAGCCTTAGGCTCTGCATAGATACTAAAATGAATCTTGTCCAACATGTGAGGACAAGATCCAACTTTATTATCAATCTTTAACTCCTGGACTTGGGTAGATATGTTATATTACGTGAAATTAGAACCACTACTACCCACTGAAATCGTACTATATAGAAGAAATGAGAATATTATCTATACATTTTCTTGAAATTTAAAACAAAATGTTAGAAAATTTCAGATTTAATTAAAAGAATTTTTTTTCTATGTAAATATTGAAGATCTGTTCATAAAATAAAGGATTAAATAATAAAATATCTGTACTTAAAATATTAAAACCAAAAAATTTTTAGTGAGAATTAGATAATTATTTAACAGATTATAAATGTAAATAATGTTATTTACATGCAATAATTTAAAAAAATAGATTTCATTTAAAATACCCATACTCTCAACGTTTTAAAAGAAAGTTTATTTTAATATTTATAGCTGAAGAACTGTATCACAATAAATATACTCTTATGAATTTTCATAACAAGCTTATCTGAAAGATATTCTTCAAATAGCCTAATGGAAAATTCTTATCTCAAACAAAACATAAAAAATCCATTAATAAGTATTTTAACAAGTGATACGATAATGCATTTTTACAGTCTGTGGAAAATGTTAAAGGTGTGAATTTCCCCTCAGTTTCCGATTATGTTATTGAATGATTATGGAAATTTGCAATCTGTAAGCCAGCATTCAACCAGGTGCTCTTATATTGCAAACAGTGTTGTGATTTCTCATGCTTATAGTACTGAAGACGCAGTTAAATGAGAAACGTTTTATTTCAAGCTTGGAGAATATATTGTGATATAATTTAGATCTGGATGCTTCGATTCAAATAACTGCAACTTCTTTTCTCATTGCAGTTTTTTCAGAGGAAATCAGTAAGACTTTCAGCAAAGAAAAGTATTCCTGATTGTGCCAATACCTGAATTCGAATGTTATGTCAATTGCTTCATAATTAGTGAATCTCATATTTTATAAAATCAGTTTTTCCTGCCGAAGAGTTTTATAAGATTTCCAAATATACCTCGAAGCAGCTGCATATCAAGTATGTAAATCATTGATTTAATGACTTTATTCTTTATTCTACTCATTCATGACGTAGCAGGAAGATGAGTATGTTTACTTAGAATATCGAAATAGATGTGTTTTATAGAAATCCTACGAACAGGAACGAAAGTTAAAAAATTAAGGAATTATAAATTTCTACTGAAATTAATTATTTTTATTTTGTGTACTTACTGAAACTTCAAGTCTATTAAAGAACATTAGGACATCTTAATATTTATCAAGAACTAAAGTTATGATAAAATAAGAAACTATTTCAAAAATCCAGATGTGCAAAGATATTCTACAAATGTGTCTCTTTTATCTGACTTCAAATGTACTTCTGCGTTTTTCTAGAGAAGAAATGTGACTGTTTTGATTCTGTAAGTGTTTTCAAATTTTCCTGAAATATATTTATAAAATTGAAAACTTGTTTTAGATACATAAAAGTATTTTAGTAATAAATATTTTATTTATATCCAATTCTTTTAGAAACTGAAAATGAATACATTCAATATTTTGTTTTCTTAAAATTATATCTAAAAGTGTTTCAATTTGCGGTTTAAAGGTTTCACATTGTTTTAAAAGTAAAATTTTAGTGTTAAGCTCTTATAAAAATCATAATATTACTTTTAAGTTGTGTTTCAAGAAAAAAATCGTTAAAGAATTGAATACATTTATTTCAAAGAATTCTGATATATTTTGATACATAATTACATTTCACTCAAAAAAAATTATAGATAATTGTTCTACCAAATGTTAGAATTAGCTTATTACTATACAGTTTGTACAGAAATACAATCTTTCAAATATCAATGAAGTATATAATCTTTCTGTTCGGATTTCTCTCATGATAATTGGAAGCTATGATAGTTTTCATGTGTATAGAATAGTAATTATTTCTATTGGCTGAAACTTTTTTGTTTGTTAGTTTACATTTAATGGCTATTTTCAATTGCTAAAAATTGTTGATTTTTGATTGTTTAGTTCTGTGAAATTGGTTAGTGAATTCTAAGAGATATTTCTTAGAAATTTACCGGAAAAATCAAATGTGTTTAATAAGATAAGTTAAGCAGAAGCTAATCTTCTATTTATATTAAGATGAAGTTTATGCATGATATGAACATTATGCTTAGTTCTTTCACAATTGTGGGCATATCATTCCACGATTGCGAAAATGCTGAAAAGAATTCTTTAAAAAGATTTTTCTCTTTATTCATAAAAGTATGTCTGGAGATATTCTATTTTTCATTTAGTATGTACAACCTATTGTCCGATACTAATTGGTTTGATAACAAAAAATACTTTTTTGTTCTTACTACGTCTGCATTGGGTATTTCAATTATGGCACTTAGAATATCAGTTATATTCAAAACAACGAAGATAATTTGTCTGATAAATAAATTGCAAGTACTGATTGATGATTATAAAGTTAGAACAAATCCTCAAAAGAAAACTGATATACTTTTATCATGCTTCTTACATTTCTTGGTCCCTTTAAGCGTTGGATTCATATTCATGATTATTTTTATCGAAAGCAGCGAGGAGTTTAGAGAGATGATTGAACAAAAGTGTGAAATAGTATGTTCAAACAATTTTATTTGCGCGAGATATGTTATGCTTATTGTCACAGTCTTTTATGTATTTTACTTTTTTATCACACCGACATTATGTATGACATTATTTTTCTGTATATGTAACACATACAAGAAAGTTTTCCAACACATGTTCAGGCAAGCTTATGAATTGCTGTCTACCAAGATTTCTGCCAACAATTTAGCAGACGCAGTCGACATGATTCTGAAATCCGCAAAACTGCACCAAAATATAGAAGACATTTTGTCTTTTAGCGTATTCTTGTCTTATGTTCTGGTGTTTGTGAACTTTCTAAATTTGGTATCTGTAAATGCTGTTGATTTCGAATGTCCTTTTGTACGATTTCGCATAATCGCCTCAGTCATAGTATTTTTGTGGACTTTATTCAATTTCTTCAAGATGACGTTGATAGGAACAAAAATTATCGATGTCTGCGATGAATGGAAGCTTCTTCAGAAAGATATTGTAAGAAACTGTACAAAAACTGAAACCAGTAATGCTGATGAGCTCACGTGTTTAATGCTGGTGTTAGAAGTCACAAAAGTCGACATATTTTTTACAGGCTGGGGAATGTTTCAGTTGGATAGACGCTTGTTGCTGACAATGGTTGAAGCTATAGTAACCTACAGTGTTCTTATAGCCACACTTTAGAAGTGATGAAGGAAGGCAATTTTTTAAAAGATATTGTAAGAAATTGCACAAAAACTGAAACCAGTAATGCTAATGAGCTCACATGTTTAATGCTAGTGTCACAAAAGTCGACATATTTTTTACAGGCTGGGGAATGTTTTAGTTGGATAGACACTTGTTGCTGACAATGATAAAATATATTGAAAGAAACTGCACAAAGATGGAAACCAGCAATATTGAAGAACTGAGATGCTTAATGTTAGTGTTTGAAGTCACAAAAGTCATTTTTTTGCAGGATGGAAAATTTTTTAGTTGGATAGACGAACTATGGCAGAAGTTGCAGTATTCTTATAGCCACTATTTATTGATTGTTTTTGTATATTATTTTAACTATTCTGCGTTGCGTTGTTGAATGTATTTAATTGAGAATATATCATAAAGCTACTCATTTTTGAAACTGCATATGCGTTATATTATAATTATATATATATAATTATATATAGACATATTATATTATAATATGTCTGTTATAATATTCTTAACGTAAATTCAAAGAGATTTTGCATTTTAATTTGTTTTGATGTGAAATGTAATTCTTTTAAACTTTTAAAGTATTTTCATATTTAATTCATGTGTATATATGAAACGTTAAATTATTTTGCGTAAATTGAATGTGTATTAAATCAATATTATATATAGAATTTTGATGAAAAGAAATGTAAAGTGTGATATTTAATCCAAATTTTTTAATGGGTATTTCATATAATTTATACGACGTTATTTCTTGAGTACAAGTGCTTATTTTATGTATTTGCAGTATTGTTAATGTAAAAAATGCAGTGGTAGAATTGAAAGATAATAAAAGTTTATTTCTTAATAATTGACTTAGGTTGAGAGAATTTGAAATATAACTTTCATTTATGCTTATAATAATTATTTTTGTAAACAAAAATACCATGGAAAATATTAATTTCAATCTTTTATCATTTTCTGAAAGTTATAAAATTATGCGAATGATTACAGTGTGAAAATATATGTGTTCCAGAAAGTTTTAGTTATCAGATATTAATAGAAAACAATCATCATAAATACAAAAGCGGGATAATCTTGAACGGTTTGCGTATCATATTAATAATCAGTATACTAATTTCTGCAATCACATTGATTCAAATAGTGTGTTTATAATCGTTTCATAACAGGAGTGAATAAGAAAAAACTGTCTTAAGAAATATACATTGAATTCATTATAGCATTCATTGTTTGAATTGAAATATTTTGCAAATGAATTTTTTCAATTTAGAGCATAAAGTAGGATAATTATTCAAGCAGAGCAGTTTAGGAGTTTAAATTAAAAAACACAGTTTTTAATCTTAGTTAGAGAGAGATTCATCTATATCATGGAAACAAGCAAATTTTGAACGCACTTTCATTACATATTTTAGGTTAAATAAATAAATTGAATGGTAAAAATTATTATTAAAATATTTTATTTCTTCTGCATCACAGGTTTTAATTACGTACACACCATTATATCCAGAATTGTGAACCATTATACTTTCATTTGGCAAGAGTCAGCAGGTTGTTTTTCAGTTCTTAACACCAAGATGTTATTCTAAATAAAGAATAAATCATTGCTGTACAGAAATTTTTATTGAAGGTAGGGATTTTTTTTTTTGTAATTCAAACATTCAAAATATGTTGTTTTACTTCAAAGAAAATAAATTACAGAGTCTTTAATTTCAAGCAGTTTCATTCAGAAAGTAGTTTGAAAGAACATAAAATGCTAATTTAAATTTCAAAGTTTTAGTGTTCTTAAAAGCTTTTCAAAAGTTCTGGAAGTTGTTGTTACAACTTATAATGATTTCCTTCCTTGAAAGGACTAAGCATGTCACTATAATGAAATATGTCACTTGTTTTTAAAAGCTAGTTCCTTATGTTTTCAGCTTCAAAAGGAACTACTTTCGTAAAGAGAGTCTGTTAAAGAATTTTTCTTATTTGTGCATTTGGAGAGCTATATAGTTTCTATTTATATTCTGAAAATTTCTAGAGATATCATTAGATTTCAAAGATTTTACCTATGCCAAAGCAAGTTAAATTTGTAAATATTTTCATTCATACCAAGTAATCATCTTGAACAAAAGTGTTTAATTATGTATTTTATAACACATTAAATGATTGATCCACATGAAAAATTAAAGTTAGATTAATATCGTAATGAACTGCTGAAACAAAGTGTTATTTTTATTTTTTTTTCATAAATCGCATATAAGTTATTTATTAAAATAAATAATACATATTTTCAATTAAATTCCTTTTAGTAAATCAATTAATATACCATATTAATTCTTTAAGATATATAATGTTCTTTTTAAACATTGATAATCATTCTGTTAAGAAATTAAAAATATTCTATATTGTCTGTATAATATTTTATTGCAGTGTTCAAGAAGATATTTTTTATAAAAGATATTTTATTAGTTCATATTTTAAAGACGTTTAGTATTAAAATCAATTAGAAACAACATATAGTCTTAAAATCCGTTCTTTCAAGAAATGAAATGCATTAAAAATGCAATTCAAAATATTATTTTTAAAAAAAGGAAATAAATTTTAATAATAATGCATAATATTTTAACCAGGAAATAAATGACACTTAATGATTGAAATCGTGGGGAACTTCAACTGTTATATAGATTCCATTTTCGTACTTAAAATACCGAAATATCAACGGGCCACAAACAGCTTTTTTCTAAATTTCTAAATTGTTGATGAAAAAAAGATAGCCTGATTTTCTAAAAAGAGTTCATAAGACATTATATTTTAAGAATGGTTTCAAAATAAATAAATAAAAAATAATTTTCAAATATTCCCTTTTCTAAAAAACTAGAAGAAATAAGAATAAGAACGGTTTCAATATTTTTAAGTCACTGATCTAAGCAACAATGGCGTATAAACTCGTTTATACATTTTATCAGTGCTATACTTTACCGGCCATACTTATTTCAATATATTAACTTTTCTAAAAAAAACAAATTTTACTCATTCATCTCCAAACTACTCTTTCTCTAAAATAAATAAGACATTGTTTTACTATTCAGTTTATAGTCTTCGTTCTGTGTTGAAATTACGACGGTGCGAAAGTAATTAAAATCCAGGCTAGCACTTTCTTTTCTTTCGTATTTTATACCTTTTTATGAGGATATAAACTTACAGAAGGTCATTAACGGTGATTGTTCTGAAAGCAGGCGAAAGAAATACAGTTTATGGATTGGAAAGGCATAAAAATCTCCGTACGAATGCCCTGTATAGATTTCCTTTCAGGTATTTAATGAAATAAGTCATGTAGAAAGGAATTGTATTGGCAGCTATTTTTACATGTTGATATTATCTTCTTTCACGTTTCTAACTGAGAGATATTTCTATCGGTTTTTCAAGCACTTCCTGATGCCCAGAATTCTGAAATTTTATATTCTTGTGACAATATATTACTGAAATATTTTTAGAACTAAATTATTAATTAATCGATTGATTGTAATTAGATTTAAATTTAGTATGAGTGACTTCATATGGCAGTAACTTGGAAAAAAATTGACATGATTCCATAATTATAGTACTAATGAATTATGGATTATTTTATAATATAGAATAATACATTTCATATTATACAAGGTGCAAATTTATGTACTAAAAAGTAGAACGTAATAAGAATGACATTAAAACACTCCATTTTAAGAGAACTAAATTTTTAAAAAAATTTTTAAAAATGTGAATTCAGAAAATTATGAATTCGTGACGTTCTAATAGAAATATTCCAAATAAATTGAATTGTTAGGTGTAATCGTAATTTTTTCTTCTTTTTAATTAATGTTTAGAAATTTCTTTTTTAATTATGACTGATTTCTTTGTTGTATTCTTCTCAGCGGCCTCTAATTTTAAGCTTTTTTCCCATCTCTAACTTTTTAATTAAAAAAGTGATTTTCTACTATTTAATTCATCAAAATAAGTGAATTTTAATTTCGTTCCTATTTTAAAAATGATGGATTGTATTCGCAGTTTATAACAAAGATGATTACAGAAATCTATGTTGAAGACCAAAACAATTTCCAGAGTTACTTAGATGCAAACTAGTATCTTACACGCTATTTTAAATCTGCATTGAAAATACATTCTTAATTATAAATTCTGAATTGAATTATTTATTTTGATGATCCGCATTATGTATTTTTCATGGACATCAGATTCCTGAAGTTTTGAATTTCGTTACCATTTTTAGAAACATTTGGACTCAGTTTTAACATAAAATAACTAATTATCATTTAACGAATATTATGCATTCGTTGCAAATGGCCTTTAACTGTTTGAGGTCGGCCAAACACTTAACGTTACGAGCAGACGGCACACCCGTGTCAGAGTCGAATTTTTATGCACAGTCATTTAGCATCTGATATTCACACCATTAAACTGTAAAACAGTTCGTATTTTACCATTCAAATTATTCTTAAAAATATTCATAATTTATTTTCATTTTGTTCATTAAAAATGAATTTTATCTCTCTAAATAAAGCATCATTGAAACTACAGATGTGAAAACATGACCTTTCAACTTAATGAAGCCAGGGATTTTATCGTAGTTTTTTAAAATATGAATGCTTCAGGACTTATAATCATAACAATAGCAATTTGCAGTTGCAGTAAAATAACCGATTCTGCAAATGAATCTCATGGAGTCAGAAATAGAATATTAATCGAATGTTATCTCTGACTTAAGTATAGGAACTATTATAAATTTGATTATTCCCTTTATATTCTCTAGATAGATTTTCAACAATGTTAAATTTAGCATTACAATGCTTCCATTTCGCTGCTTTTATCAATCGGAATAGTACTCGAATCTTAGAATTTTCGTATTCGGATATCTGTGTTTGAGGCTTCTATTTCAAATTTTGATAAAGTTAATTATTTCGGGAAAATGATTTTACAATTCATATTGAGGAAGACAAAAAATGAAAATCGTGGGCATATATTGTTAAAAATATGAATATGTTTGATGAAATAAAATAAATCACAATAACAGATGAGTTTGGCTAGACAAGATTGACGAAATCGGAATAATACAGCTTTAGAAACTTTTAGCGTATGTAGCTAAAAGAGCTGAATTATAATGTGTATTTTAGAAGTAGATTTCATTTGCATAAGTCCTACCAACAACTCTAAACATCTCAATAAACTGAAATTAATAATGGTGTTTAACGGAATAGAAATTTGAATTATTACAAACTTCATTTAAAATCATATACCTAGGAAAAGTTCAATCCATCTGATGCAGGAATTCTAATCAAAAGATAATAGAATCTTAAATTAATTAAAAAGAGATAAAATAAATTACAGAGTAGAATGAAATGAATTTAATAAAAAAAATTAAAATTCATTTTTATTAGTGCACTAAATGGGATATTTTTATTTTGACATATTCTAATTTTAAGTTTTTAGTTAACACTTTGATTAATGATAATAAATCTTATGCAATCTTGAAGTAAACTATTCTTCAAATGCACTACAATGCAATGACGCCATTACTAAGCAATTGAAATTTTGCTAAACGATTTAAAGATAATTAAGTACTGGCATTGTATGGTCATCTAGATTACACAAGCGTACAAAATTTCAGAAGTTTGCACTTAAGAAATTAAGAGAAAAATCGTTAAATAAAATCCATTCTACAAGAATAACACTATGCAAATGAAATAAATGTATATAAAAGGACGTAGCTTCAATAAAAATATCAAACACTGAATTTCTTGGAACACTTCATAATGACGCAGGAGACCACCTAAGCGAAGAAAAAATTTCCCAAACGATTAACCTTTTAAGAAAACACTCATAAGAATGTGAGTAATCATAGGCAATAACATTCACAGAAAAGAAGCTTTAAATATATATTTCGGCAAATATTTTTTTTTTATCATTAAATGATTAGACTGAGAAAAACTAGTAGAAACAAAACATATAAAAAATACAAATATATTAGTTTCATTATTTGAAGAAAAAACACATAACGGCTTTACACAAATTTTTAATATATTTATTAACCCTCTCTAAAGCCCACCAAGTTTATCAATCCTTAAATTTAAATTTTAAGGTTGGCTCACATTCTCGCCAAATTTTTCGATGAAACAAAGTCCTAAATGTTCCAATTTCTCATCTCAAACCATAACGATGTGTCTTGACTTTTAATTAATTATTAATTAACAAAACTTTTTGCCATTCAAAAAGCTAGTTGTCCATTTATAGAATCAAGAGTGCCACTCTTTCTTGTGGACCAACAAGTACAAGTCATCTAATTTGAGGCATCCTTCACCTCTTTTTTGAGTATTTTACTTGCTTCTGTAAGCTTTGTGTTGCACTTGTTAGTGCACAAGGAGTTTTCTCAAGAGATTGCAAATAATAATAATATTAATGATAATAATAAGCTAGTTGAATTTCTTCTTCAATTAATCTCAATACCAAATTTATTTTTTTTATATCACTATTAGAAAAAAATGGCAGTATATTCCTAAACATATTTTCAACCGTTGAGAGGTGATTATTCTAATTAAAATGAACTGAAACGAGCATAAAAGCAATCCAACTGAATGAAAAGGATTTGCATTATGTTTCTCGAACTTAAATCACCGGTGTGTTCTCCTCTTGACTTTCTCATATTCTTAGACAATGTGACTCATTTTGTGCTTCATATCATTGTGAAAAAAAGTCAGTATGAATTTTCAACTTGTCTCCTTTACCGATGTGGTCAAAAATTTATTAAATATCTACAATTCCGGTGATAAAATCAAATAAATTTCATTCATTTATGTCATAGCTGTTTTGTATTTTCGCCTCAAACCTACACAAACGTAGAGGGAGATGGATTTCCCTTCCACATATTTTCTCCAAAATTTTATTTAGATCTAAATTTTTAGAGTAAAGACAATAAGCAAAAATTTATTCACCTATCAACTTTCGCTTTCCGAATTAACGTGTTCTCAGACATATCAACACTGACAGACATGATTGCATAAATTGACTTTTCGGGCTCAGGGAGATCTGAACATGTAGATTAATTAAAATCTTGAAGTGAAGTTTTTCTCAACGATTGCAATGCTTTCCTTTTTATGCTTCGTAAATAAGGAAGTTAAAAATTGTGAGATTATCATTTCTTCCAACTGACATCCAAATAGCGACATAATTATAATGCACGGGGAAATGCTAATCATTCACCTGAAATCTATGCATATAATATCCATACTATATATACATCTTATTTATTAATTAGTACTGGATACTGAACCACGGAATGATATATCATTCTAACAAGAGCAGGGATTATTTATATGCATTTTACTAGTAATGGATACTGAGAGATATAATGAAGTATCATTCTCATGAGAGCAGACATTATTCATATATATTCTGAAAAGACTTCTCAGCTGTAGCAAAGATCAATAGAAAAGAGTCAGTATTATTTTCACAATATGGTCTGTATTATATTCTCGCTTGTAGACAATGAAATTTATAACTAAAGGTGTATTTACTGATTTTCATATTCTGAGTTAAGGATTAATCGTGTAAAAATATAATTCGAACTGAAATGTGACTCTGATACTTTTTTTAAAAAAAGTGTAGAATGCCAAACAGTGTACAATTCCTGTGATTATTTATTTTAAAGTAGCATGTGCAGTTTTTCCCCAATTGAATTATTTTAATAACTATTTCCTATATTGCTTCAAACCATTTTTTTCCATACATTTTCTAAAAATTTTACTATATCAATTATATCATGCGTGAAAGGAGTGATAATCGAAAGCAAAATTTTATTCAAGTACAAAAATATTTTTCTCTATCGTATTGATAGTTTTTTAGGAAACTCCATTGCCACACGAATTAAATAAATTAATAATTAATAAAATTTTGTTATTTCGTTGTAGATATTGCCTTTGAAATATGTTGGCTTAAAAATTCATATCAAAAATTTTTTTGTTTCGCAAATATTCATCAATTTTTTTAGGGTTTATAACGAATAATATAGAATTATAATTTGCAGAATTTATGTGATATTTTCTGCCAATATTTCAAAGGCAAACAAAAACATCATTCTTCCTAAAGAAATTGAAACTGCATTAATTCATTTCCAAAAAATACTCTTGCCAAAAAAATGACATTCAAGTAATAATTCTTGTCATTTTTCAAATATTTGCTTCAAAATATTTTACAGATAGTATTTCTCTAAACACTAGGCATAATTTTCCCTTAACCACCCCCAAAAATTGTTAGTTATAGCCATCCCCGTAACCTTCAAATGTTAAGCCTTTTTTTTGAATACCAATTATTTACATAAGTATCTGATTTTACCATTGTTCACAAAATTGCAAATAAATATTTTCTTCCAGCAGCATTCACAAAATTGCAACGAAATGTCTGCTTTTATCAGTTTTCACAAAATTATAATGAAATATCTATTTTGATCAGTTTTGCAGATGACTTTGTCTTTTTGGTCAACGCCAGGACAAAGCAGGAAGTCAAAAACCAAGCTAATAAGGCATTATAATCCTTCAAGACATGGACCGACAAGCACAAACTTGAAATTTCACTGGACAAAACTAATTATCTCCACATCAACAAGAATAGATCAGGACCAATATGGTACTCAGGAATTAAATGGGGGCAAAACAACATGAAAAGAGCCTTAGTAATAAAATATTTGGTAGTATTAATTGATGATAAGCGTAACTTCTCAGCACACCTTTCAGCAATAAAGAGCAAAATCCTTAATCCTTCACCAAGGGCTCAAGAATGTAGTCGGAACAACCTGTTGACTCAGTAAAAATATCAGAAGACAGCTGTATCTAACGGTGGTGGAAAAAGTCATTTTCTATGCCTCAGCAGCACGGGCCCACAACATCACTGCCAGACAACAGAAACTCTTGTCTTCTATCCAAAGAAGTTTCTGTTCAATATCACAGGGGCGTACAACAACACCCCAAAGGCGGCGCTCCAGGTCATAGAAGGTCTAATGTCTCTTCACATTAAAGCCAAAATGCAATCAACAATGGTAAGTGTAGGCCGCCTGGGTAGAAATTGCGAGTACGAACGTATCCACTTCGACCATGAAAGCTATGAGCAGCCACCACCAACATCAACATTTAGCTCGGAAGATAGAATCTCACATGAGGGACAAGGCCCTTACAACAGAACGCCAACTGAAGTATACACAGATGGCTCAAAGATAAACGATCAAACGGGTAGTGCTTTTTGTGCCATTGCAAACGAAGCAGGTCACTAAAACCTGGCCAAGCCCATCCCAGCCGATACAGATCCAAGCAGAATTTTTAGCCCTCAAAGCAGCCATCGAGTGGGCCAACACTGCAAATGAAGAAACCAACATCTGGAGTGACAGCGAGTCTGAACTCCAAGTTCTTAAATCCTTTTATGTAAAGAGCAAAATAATTCAAGAGGAACAAATGAGCCTTCAAGGAAATGCCAGAATCAGGTTCGGCTGGGTTAAAGTACAAATAGATATAAAAGGCAAAGAAATAGCAAATTCCCTTGCGAAGGAGGCAACCACGGATGGAATGCCAGCCAGCCTTTCATTCCGAAAAAATTAGCTAAAGAACCAACCATTACAGCTCTCTCTCTCGCGCGCGTTGGCAAGCTGAGTGGGATAATGGGAAACTGGCAGATCGATTTAAACCATTATACCTAAAATATCAAGCAAACAGCTGCACTGGTCCAGAGAATGCATTCAATTCGCCACTGGCCATAGTCCCTTACCTCAAGAGATTCGGTCTCCACTCTACAGACTACTGCGGATGTGGGGAAATAGGAAATCATCTACACTGCGCAACGATATGCCCACTTACTTTATCATATCACCACAAGGAACCAAGCCCACAATTCATAATCCATTGTTGTAAGAACGCCCTATCCAGCAAATTCTCAAGACGAATATTAGATCATTTAATTACAATCCTAGCGACTAACGAAGACCTAATTAAAAGTCAAAATGCAGCACCGTCACATACTCCAGCCTAGAAATAGATACTTTCAAAGATTCACCTCCCGGTACCAGAAATTCGACGCATACCCAGCTGAGTAGCAGATTACGCTATCTTAAGAACAGTAACCAGCCACCATCAAATCTTCCGCAACTCATTCGAAAAATTCCCCCTTTACATCACTGTTAACCCTCGAGTAACAATTCCAGCGATCCCTAAGTATAAGTAATTAAACAGAACGAAAAACAAGTCCCACAATTTTTAGGATGGTTGCGACAATAATCATCAATTTAACCTTTTGTAATTCATTATCAGTTCTTCTTTATCGTCTCATCGAACAACACTAACTGCCCCGAACCACGGAGCTAAAACTGCATGAAACAATGCAACTAAAGGAAACATTCTGCCCTTTCACTGCACTCATATGATAACTCCTCTTGTATATATTTTATATTACACTCGGATTGTAACCCTCTATGTACTTTTCATTATATTCTTCTTTGTTCATATATAATTATGTTACCTTTTATGTGTTTTTATATCCCATGATGTATTTTATTTTTTGCTTTTGCTTTTCAATAAAGTTCCACGTCAATAGGGAGCCGTTTAGGCTCCGAGTTCGGAGGTATGCTGAGGTGTTATGTTTTGATCAGTATTCACAAAATTACCATGAAGTGTGCGGTGAATACGAAACTTACTAAAATGTTACCATCGTGGCCAACATCTTGAAACGGAATCAAAACATAAAAATCGTTATACATATATTTCTCTAAGGCCTTTTTCTCTTTTTCTTCCTCTGTTTGGCAACAGCAATAACTGGATTGGAGACATTTCCTCGTGCTTCTTACAGTCTCAAGTGCTTATTCCTGGCAGTGGTAAGAAATTTCCTTTTTCTCTCTTTTATTGTTTTGTGAATATTACTGTATTATTTTTATCCTAGGTCTTATGCATTCGGATTTTTTACTTTCGTTTCTTTAAATCATCTTCATTGTATTTGTCTTTTATTCCAGAATTTTTCCATTTTTAATTGTCTTGTGCTTTTTGAGGGGTTAGCGACAATTTTTTTCGGTTTTTGTATGTCGTTAGCAGAAAAAAACACTTATTAATATCATAGGCGAGATTCTCTTCCTGACGAACGGTTCGCTTTGATATTTTTCAATTTATTGAAATTTTTGTCTCCTGTTTTTGTCCTTTGTTTCTTGTGTGTTTTTGAATTTTTGTCTTTAGTTTCTTGATTGTTTTGATATATATATATATATATTAATAAAAGAAAACATAGAAAGAAAGATGAAAAACACGTTGTAAAAGAAAAACCAAAATAATAATAAAAAGGAACAAAAATGCCAACGTCCGGGACGAGTCATCAGCAAGGGAAATCCCGAACGGGCGCAAGCAAAATATTCGGTGTTTTCTGAACACAAAACTCTAGCAATAATGCCAAAAAGAGTTTGTTTCCCCCGGAACACCGAAACAAAAACCAAAGTTTGAAAAAAAGTAAAAAAACCCAAGTCCAATTGAGAAAGAAATAAAAATATAATAAAAGCCCAAGTTCATTAGAAACAAAACATATTAGACCTAACCCCTAAACCAACAAAATAAAATAAAAACGAAAAAAAGTGTCAACACTCACCCAAAAAGACGAAGAAAATGTATCAAAATTCACCCAAAATCCACAATTGAAGAGACAATGCAGAACCACGCGGCATACATTTTCTTCGTCTTTTTGGGTGAGTGTTGACACTTTTTTTCGTTTTTGTTTTGTTTTGTTGGTTTAGGGGTTAGGTTTAATATGTTTTGTTTCTAATGGACTTGGGCTTTTATTAAATTTTTATTTCTTTCTCAATTGGACTTGGGTTTTTTGCTTTTTTTCAAACTTTGGTTTTTGTTTCGGTGTTCCGGGGGAAACAAACCCTTTTTGGCATTATTGCTAGAGTTTTGTGTTCAGAAAACACCGAATTTTTTGCTTGCGCCCGTTCGGGATTTCCCTTGCTGATGACGCGTCCCGGACGTTGGCGTTTTTGTTCCTTTTTATTATTATTTTGGTTTTTCTTTTACAACTTGTTTTTAATGTTTTCTTTCTATGTTTTCTTTTATTAATGTTTCTCACTTTACGGTTGTCCTGCTGCATTGGCGCATTCACCGCATTTGTGAAGTTTTTTCCTCATATTTAAATCTTTTATAGAATCTATTTTTTTCTAAAGTTTTCTTCTTTTGAATTGCATTTGTTTCTGGTTTTGTTTATTTTTGTATATGTTTGTATATATATATACTTCAGCGAGCATTCAAACTAAATTTGGGGAGAATCGAAAGGAACGCTTGGTTATAACTGCATAACAAATAAGTTTACAGGCAAATTAGAAAAGAGCCGAATGGTCGAGTTAAAACATGTCCTCCCATCCCTCGGTGAATAAACTACATTTATATACTATTTAATTTTTATTTTTGCTTAACACAATTATTTGATAAAGAAGTTCCATTATAGTTTTGAAATTGTGAAAGACTGGATATAATATTTGTTGCCTTAGTGCATCCTGTACGAAAACTAAGAAAAAAATAATGTGTCGGAAATTCTTTAGTTGGTTCTAATATTAAAAGTAACAGAGGTTAATGTCAGTTCGCTTATCATATGTATTCTTCCTTATTTAATTAGATGCGGTTTTTTTCTCTTATCACGAAGTTCTTGCCGTAAGCAATATTTTATGCATGGACACTGTGACAAGGAGAAACGATAAAGCGAGCATCAAGGGGCATTTATTATTGACAATCTATTACGATCACAACTTATTTGTATCATGAATCCAGTAATTATTTAATGTGTTGTGGGGATACAAAATAACCACGCAATAATTTATCTTAAAACTCTTTATTTGAACTGAATTCTTTCTTAAAAAACTTCAATCAATATTTTCCTTCTGAAAAAAATATTTTTATTTGCCGATCTGAGAAAAATAAATTTTAAAAAAGACATAAAGAATAATATAAAATCATTTTCGATTGACGCCAATTTGAATTTAATTAAAACAAAGATTATAATAAATGTGGAGAAAGCCAAATAAAATCAAGTCCTAGTGGAAAAAGGTAGAGGAAAAATAAATTAAATTAGATATACATAAAATGGTTATTAAAAAAATAGAAAAAATTAAGTTATAAGCTTTTATTCTTGCAAAAGAATGAACGCTAAAGTTGAAAATAATTTTTCTGATTACAATAAATGCATGGTTCGAATAAGAACGTGGGCGCCTTATATTTTTTGTATATTTCCTTACAGAAACGGAATATTTTTAGAAGGAAAAGGCGTCCAGCCATGCATTTTATTGTAATCGGAAAAATTATTTTAAATTTTTGCGTTCATTTATTCGCATGCCTTGATACATTAATTTTTTTATTAATTTTATTTTCTACTTTTTAGTGACGGCTGACGCGAATACAAACGACATATTAGGCATAGTTAACCAAATTCAATTACCGAATTCTCCATTATAAAACACATATTAAATATTCGTTCAGAATATTACATATTACGAATTTGAAGAAAGTGCGACACAGACCAAGAGACGAAACAAGACTGACTTCCCCGATCTGACCTTTGACCCTGAAGCCGCTCCGAAATGGGGATGATTCACAAGCCATGCCCCCTACTATTGTGTGCCGTCTAGTGGCGTTTTTTCAACTCTACGTAACGTGAGGTTACCACCTTCCAGAATTTATCGTCCAAATATAGGGCTAAAATTTTAATATCATTTTGTTAGGTTTAAAATAGGTATAAATTGCAAATTTTTTTGCAATTATTGTATTGTTACCGGAAACCCATCACTGCGCTAAATTTCAAAGCTGTACCTCGATTGGAAGTGGGTAAGAAATCGATCTCAAGATATGTGGACAAGACACTCAAGCTGAATAGAAGCTTATAAAAAGTAACATAAGGTAATATTAACAATGAATAAAGGAATAAACTGTGTTATCATTTCATTAAAAATAGCAGCATGCAATTTATTTTTGAAGATAAACTTTATCATAAATAATATGAATTTTTCTATCATTTAACGTACCGTATTGGCATGTCCAATATTATTTCAAAATCACCTAAAAGTTCGAAACTAAAAAAGTCAATATAATGGATGATATCTGCGAGTTTTTGAAATTTAAATTGATTCGAAAATGCAAAAAATTGTGTCTAATTTGCGTAGCAATCGGTACTTAATTCTACCTTCATAAGATTACTTCGTATTTACATAACTTATGAAAAATGGCTTCAAGATTTTAAAGTATTTTCCTAGAGATGTTGATTTGAGAAAAATACTTCAGATTGAAACGCAATATTTATACATTAATTTCCTAATTCAGATGATTGCAAATAATTCAATGCAGCTAAGAGTATCAACCCATCGTACTTAACAGTTGTCATCAAACTGTACAGTATACTCAAGCAAAAACAGAGGTGACCTTGAAAGTTTTTTGCATAGTTAGGGAATCATTACGTTCCCTGAATCGAAATTACTAGATCGCTCTAGTGAAAGTGTTGAAAATTAGACCCTAATTACAATGCCCCACTCTGTTGGGACTGTAATCAAAGCTAATATTTTAAAGGAAATTGGTACTGATTATTTTGTTTTATATTTCAAAATATAAACTTCTTGTTACAACAGCTCGAAAATCATACGCAGTATTCAAAACTTTTCAAACTACAAAAATCTTAGAACTTTAGAATCTTCATTTAAAAACACAATATTTTCCTTGTTTGTTTGTCTATACGTAGAGTGAGAATTTAAAATTATTGTAAAAATATTGAACATGCTCCCGGCAATATAGTGAACCTTGGGACCTACGCAATGATCAGACAATATATGGAATATTTGTTTGGTTTTAAAATATTATTTAGGGGAGACCGGGGCAGGTTTGCGATCTTTTTAAACTTTTATTTTTCTATTTAAAGGCTTTAAGGTATTGCTGTCATTTTCATTACTAATTAATTAGTTAGACTTTAAGGCATCTAGTTTATATTTTTAAGTTCTTTAAATTATTATATTTTTGTAATTATACCATTCTCTTTGCCATGATGTCACCTGTGTAAACTTTCCCCATGACCGGGCAAATTTACACAATGCCTGGGGCACGATTACATACCACCAAAAATGATTAAATAGAAGGTTTACAATGATCAAAATGCAACAAGTTAAATACAAAGAAACTTAGTGTATTTAAAAAGGACATAATAGATTATAAACAATTAAGTTGAATCCCAATAGTTTTCAAAATCACTCTCACAATTTATACAAACAAAATATTTTGAATTGCATTGGTTATACAGTCCTCATGAACCCACATCTTACACTCGGTGCATTGTACCCACTCTTCGCCAAAACTTGATCTTTGTATGGATTTAAACAGTAAATACACAGACAACTTTCATCGTCATGCTCTTCATCAGAATAAAGAGATTTTTTTGGTTTTCTGTGTCTTCTTACGCTCAACATTTCCCCAATTTTCTTTCAGAACAAGGTTTCCTTATTTTTAAATTTTTTATCCACATTGTTTTTTTCATTATTATAACGTGTTCTCGTGGAGTTTACTGAAAGAGACATATTATGATGGGTTGATGCTAATTTCCTCTTTAATGATTTCTCCATTTCTATTTGTAAAGCATTTTTTACAGGTGTATCTGTAAGAATTGATGTTTGCCTTTCTTTCCTACCTCTGTTACTTCTTTTATTTGGCCCTGCTTTTTCAAATGGCCTCACATCTTCAGGTGTTGGGAATGACTTTGCAATGCAAGTGCCACTTGTGCCAGTTCGAACAAAAAAATGGTGTAACTGTGTAAACCTGCCCCATGCTTTGTGTGTAAACTTGCCCCATCGCCATTTGTTTGTTAAAACTCAGCAAATAAGCTTAATTCATAATAAAAAATAATCAACTAAATAGCTTAAAATAATCACTAAAAACAACCTAAGAGGACAATCCATAATAAATTTTAATATTCCAATAGTACGAGCTCTATTGAAGCCAATAATTAAGGGTAAAAATTTACTCAACTGGTGAAAAATCAGAAAAAGTTGTCCACTTCACGGTCCACTTTCAAGACTGACTCCTGTTAAAAATGTCACGGCATCAAATATTGGGCGGCACTAAAATATCATGGATGGGATAGCTAGGAGGACGAGAACCCAAGGAAAAAAATCCCAACGGACTCGGAGCCTCCAGGATGCGTGCTATCACTTCAGAATATTCAAACGAAAAGACAAAGGAATCTGCTTTCATAACGGAAAAAACACCTCCAGTCAAGAACGTCAAAACCTAATAACATCTAAATTCATCCGCAACAAGATGGCGAGGAAATAGTCCCGTTGCAAAATTTGAATTTAAAAATTAATAAAGTTGAAACCTTAATGGAAACAACAACAAAAGTTAAGACAAATAATAATTAAATCGAAAACAAAGTAAATAATTAAGTAAAATTTAGAAATTAAATGAAACGGCTAAAATTATCGTTTGAATTTCAAAATTTGCCAAAGTTGCCACAAGAGATGAAATAAACTTTAGTGGCAAAGAATTAAATTAATTAAAAATACTGACAAAACCGAAAAATGATGTTGATGCAATATTTGCAATCTAACAACTCCAAATTGGCGTGAATATTAATGGAGGCAGAGACACTTCTTCTGAAATGACATGTGGCGAACACAGACCAATGGTATGGGAAATATAAGCCTTGTGTAAACTTGTCCCGTTCACCCCTACTTTTTTTTTCATGGTCGGTTCAAGATATGAACTTGGAACACTAACTTTTGAAAATTCAAAAATTTTCATATGGACAATACAGTCAGTCTGTTGTTCATAAAAATGGAGTCGAATCTATGTTTCAGCTAGCTCTAATTCAGCACAAAAGTTTTCGGTTATCTTCCAGGAAATTTCATCACTGGGTTTTGCATTTCTTTCATTTGCAAGTAATAATTTTCATGAACAGACTGCTGTATAGCCTGAATTTGCAGTTCATACCATTCCACCTACCTACGCATTTACAAATATCTCTAATATAAACATATTGTGCGAAAATTCTATAGAAAAATATAAATCAAAAATATGCATTTTAAAATAAAACAGTTATTTACCTCTAAGAATTTTGTAATTTGCCAAGAAGTAATAAATGTCGAGTAACAATTTGGATTACAGTGAATAGTTTTTTGATTTGATTAAAAAATACATTTATCAGTTCAATTAATCATTTTGAAAGCATTTTAAAAGGTATTAGAAAGCAAAACAGATTATATCATTGATAGTTAAATCTTAATAGTTAAGATGCATATTTTTATGATAATACTACTCTGCTTTCTAAGAGCATGTGATTTTTTTATGATTTTCATGAATAAACACAATGACTGAAAGGAAGCGGTCACTTCAAATCTACTCAGACGGCTTTCATCCTATTTAGAGCCAGATATAAAAGAAGAATAAGACGAGAAAATCCATAGCAATAGAACTTTTAGAGGAAAAAATATATCAAATAGGCTTTCAGAATGCGGAAAAGAATAAAAGAAATTTCGTAGCTTAGAAACCAATTCCGGCGCGGTTCTTTCAAAGGAGAAGCTTACGAGAAAACATCGTTTCTTTCAGTATGAATGTACAGATAGCGGAGCGTATAGCTTAAGGAATATTTTGTTGTATAGGAGGGGTTTATAAACTTAAAATCAAATTTGTGGATAAATACTGCATAACATAATCCGAATATTGTATGGAATTGAATGTTAACACATGGTTCGGTTGTTTATTGTAAGCATTACTGAAACAAATCTCTTATATTATGTTTTGAAATTCATATTATTTACGTAAGATATTTTTTGCTTAATACCATAGTCCATATTTCTTTCCAATACTCAATTTATTTGTTACAAATCTCTAAAATCTCCTGTTTTAGTGCATTTAATTTCAAAATACGCAAAATATTATTTCACATATACATCTTCCCGAACACCTTAGGGCACTAAGAAGCATTCATTTTATTACTAGATGTCCTTGCCCTTATATGTTCTTCCTGAACTCGGAACTACAACTATTTAATATTAGCTCTATATCAATCTAACACTTTAACTCATTATCTTCTTCTGGAAAAAGATAGATTGCGCGTCCCATTCAATGTGTAAACTGTTATTAGTAACACAAATATTGATGAAACCTGTTTTTTGTGTTCCTAGTTTTCTAGTGTGTTCCTCCGAGTTTCAGCACTCAAATTCAATAAAATATCATATTAAATACTTATTAATATTAGATCCTTTATTTTGACAGATTAACAGTCAATATTAAATTTCCATTGGCTAATAAATTAATTTGCTTCGGTTAAAAAGAAAATTGAAACACAGAATTTCAACATTAATCAGTTTCAGAGTTTATTATTTGTTATTTAACACATGGAAAGTCATAACGAGTAATTGAAAACTGTTTTGAAGTCCGTCAATGAAAACAGGCGAACACAAAACATTGTTTTATTGCAACAGAGTCATATAATATCGTTACACAGAATTCTCATATGAAACTCTTCTTCCATATGTCTTTTAACTTATTGAAGAGTATTTAAAAACTGTTTTGAAGTTCATCAATAAAATAGGAGAATGCAAAACATTTTTTATTTCAATAAAGTCATAAAACATTGTTACGAAGAATTCTCATATGATACTTGATCCAAAGTTATAATTTGTAATTTAACTCCTTGAAAACTACAACTATCAACAAAAGACAGTTTCAAATTCTGCTATGAAACCAGGATTGAAGGGTAATTGTCTTCTTTACGCAATCGTGAAGATTTAGCTTAATTATCCACTTCCTAATTGCTTGTGAAAACAAAGAAAGGTTATAATTGTTCTGAATCAGGAGGAAATCAACTAACTCTAGTAGCTGTATTAAAATACAACGTAGAGGCGAATCTTTATTTAGAAGTCATTAGGAAAACAACTTCGGAGGGTAATAGGATACGTGAGAAAACATGATACATTGATCATGACGTGCTTTGGTAATGTGTATTTCTCTAAATAACAAGTGAGTGAATGAATAAATAAGCAAAAAAATATCTTTTTTATTTCACTATAGACTTCCAAAGTCCAGCTATAGTCTCTTCTCCCTTTCTTTTAACAACTAAACTTGTTTGTTAGGCTTTTCAAATTTCT
Organism: Araneus ventricosus; assembly: GCA_013235015.1. Taxonomy (NCBI): domain Eukaryota; kingdom Metazoa; phylum Arthropoda; class Arachnida; order Araneae; family Araneidae; genus Araneus; species Araneus ventricosus. Next base: position 39,318 of record BGPR01011349.1, read on the forward strand.
CTTGTTCTCAGTAATGCATATTATGTTATTCTTTGGCTATGCTTTCTCAAGTCCATACATAATTCTGAAAGTTTAATAAAGAAAATTGTGTTCATTACGAGAAACTTCATTTCAGTATGGGATTTTATGTTTGAAAGAGTGCATTTTTAATCGAAAACTAACAACTCATACAGCAGTGGGTTTCAAGACCTGAGCAGGTAACAAGTAAAAATCTCATTTATCAGAAATAAGTAAATTAAATCCATCATATTTTAAATCAGGTAAATGCAGGAAAAGTTAATTCAGTGCCCTAATGTTTAGATTGCCGTAATAAAAATTCATTAAAAACATTGTAGAATAGTTACTACTTTTGCCGTTACAAGAAAAATCACGCACGTAAAAAATATTATGTTTTTTTAATCTATTTTTTATTTGATTTAATAATATAACTCACAAAATGTTGATTATACAGCACTAAAGACGTTGTTAAATCCAATTACCTAGAGACAAATGTTGAAATATTTATAAATATGCTCAAGTAATAAAGGTTTAAATAATAAATGGTTAATCAATCATAGCAAAACTACGGAATACACGTTGAAAAAGTTATCAAAATCATATGGATTGAAATAATTTATTTTTTAAAACGACACGATTACTAAATATATATGCACAAATATTATTTTTTCATTAGTTTCAAATTTACTAATTCGCACTGATAAAATTTTCATTATAAACTCTGCGAGTACCAAACTATTGAAAGTAATAAAACATCATACACTTAATATGTACAAAATTGAGCATATACATATTATAATTTCGTTGATGTAGTTATTAAGTAATAAACAAGCCGAGTACAGAACAAATTGTTAATTAATTAACAACGTATTCAGATGTGAGGAGAGTGGCGGATATACGCCCATCTCAGACGAGGTTTACAAACCAAAAGAGAGCAAAAAAATCCCTGCGTTATTCTTAGATAGGGGATTAACATATAGACACGTGGTAAAGTGAAGTGAATATTAGGCATTTGTAGCAATTTACGGAAGTGTTTTAGGGAAAAGTCTGGCGCCAACAAGACGCTAATTCATGATTTTTGTGGGCGCGTGTGGAAGCAATTAAAGTATTCTTTTTGTAATAAATATGTCAAAATACGTGATTTAATATACCTCCAGGGCGGGAAATGAAACGAAACCGAAGTTTAAGAAAAGTGAACTTGGAATACATTAATATTGAACCATAATTAATAATTTTAAAAATATATAATATTAGAATTTAAAATCAAATTAAGGGAGATTATTACTACATATAGCTGGAGTAGCACACATAACTGAAGCAACAAGATTTTCATTGGAAATGTATTTTCCAGAGACTCTATTTTTGGTTTATGCAATTAAAAGAAGAAAAAAATTGAAGAACTGGACAGTATGATTTAAAAATGCTAATCAAAAATTTAAATACAGCATAGCCGGTCAAATAAAAGGTGATATAAATTTCATACATTTTTCAGAAAATTATGCTATCAATATAAAATAGTATTTAAGCTGCAGATTTGTTTAATGTACATACATAAGAATTTGGCCATGATTTTTCCTGAGAAGCAAACGAAAATCAATGCATGAAAAGGTATAGATTCCAATTAACTTTTCATTTCTTATGAAACAAAGCATCGCTTATTAGTGTAATATATCTGACAAAAATGTACGAACAATTTATCCCTTCAAGCCAATACAGCCATCTTGTTTTGTATTCTTGAAATTTCTATTTATCAAATTATTTTATTTAAGTTGATTGGATCTCTAAACTGGCTTTACATTTTTAAGAGCACTTTATACTTCAAACATGCTCTAGTTTTCTGACTTCTTTAATATTTAAATATTTATCAAATTCCAAAATAAAATATGTCTTAGGTTTTTAATGTAGACTTGCAGTCATTTTTATCCATATGGGAAAAGACAGAGTAATATTTGTTCTAATGATTTTATCAGTCGTTTCCTTATAAATATGACCTTGGTGGGTGTTTTTAAAAATAAGACGGTGATAAATCGTTCTTTGCACATTACATCCTTTTTATTTCAAAGTTCACTGAAATCGTTAATAATTCAAGAAAGGAACATTTAATTATATAAAGTGCATTATATAAATAACTAGCAGTATGCGCACGACATTGCCCGTGGAATCAGGACTTCAACAAAATGAAAAGAAAAAAAAAAAAAACGCCCACAATGACACGAAAAAGTGTCGGAAACAAAATCAAAACAAAAGATACATATTATTGATTTTCCTGCTTATTTTTTGCGCGATAAACAATATTAAAAAATTGCAACGTGAAAATTATTATTCTGCAAGCAAAGTATGCGAGATGAATAAATACGTTAAGATACTGCCGAAAATAATAATCGAAGTTATTCAGTTGAAGATCATGACGTCTGTCATTTGCAAGTAATCGTTGCAATCACATTACAATCGATTCAAATTAGGCATTTTTCGTGCTTGCCAAGCACAGTTTATAGATTTCTTATCGGATTCTGAATAGCTATTACAACCTGCAGCGCCACCTGTCGCCAACATTTATAACTAATTTTGAAACTTTTGTATCAGATTTTTACGGCTTTCAGACTAAGCATATCACTGGTTTTGTTCTTCTATCGATCTCTGTTGCCGAGTTATTTAATTTTAAAATGAGGGAGTCCTTTGTTGGACACCCTGTATATATAACTTAACGCTTAGTCGGCGTTGATTTAAACGAAAATAGTTTCTCATTTGCAACGAAATTAGAAGAGAAACGAAAAATGGTTAACAAGAAATTTAATAAATAATGTATAAGAGCTGACAATATTATTATTCACTATAATGAACTCTTGAGTCTGATTATTACTTATAACTTCTGCACTGATTTTCCACTTTTGTTCATAATTTCACTTTTGACGTTTAAAATTTCTGAAATTTAAAGAAAAAAAGGCCTTATAAATATTCCTTTAAATTCCATTGACAGTGAAAGAATTTTTTCTTTTTGTATTTGTAGAGAATTATGCTATTATAGCACAGTGAAAAATATCATATTTAATAACTCTCATATCCTTTTTTTCCATATCAAGTATTTTTAGAACATTTATTTAAGCAAACAGGATTATTATTTAAAGCACAGTCTTTAATCTATTTAATTTCAAATCAGCCATTTTTTATGAATCAAAACATTTCTGGGAATAAAGAGGAATTCATTACCAGAATGCATCAAATATTGTGATCATCACTAAATATACGAAAAAAAATGCTTCCCTTAAAAATGAGTACAAGAAGGATATTTTATTCCAAGTAAGGAAATTCTTCTCATTGTTCGATAGAATATAACTCTGTCTGAAACTTTGAAACGTACATCAAGGTAAAGGATTTGAAGGCGTTGCAGATGAAATATTGACGGTCGCGGATTTTTTCTGAAAATAGGACTTTATAGAAACTATTAAGAAGTAGTTTTTGTTATTGGAAACGAGATTTTTTTTATCCAAGAACATCGGTAAATAGACCTTTCAAAATTTAATGTACAGAAACAGTTAAGAAACAAAATAAAGAGAGTCTTCAAAAGAAGACTTGAGAAAGCTTTTAAGGATTAAGAGGTTTTATTTGTTTAGTTATTAACACATCCATTTCTTAGGTTTCTAGAAAATAAACTGTAAATTTCTGTTTGAAATATTTTTTAAGTCAAATTAATATCGTATTCCTTATATAATGACAATTCAATATTTAGAATTTTTTTTCGACCTTAACAGCCAACAGGGTCAAATAATAGTTCCTTTCTTCAAAAGCCCGTCTGGCATTGATTTAATAGATGTTTCAGAAAGAGTAGAAGAAAATTGGCTTATATGGAGTTAACTGCTGGGCATAAAACCGAATATAATATAATTCGTGGCACAAAATGTAGATACTGACTCTAGACAGAAAATAGCTATTTAACTAAAAACATTTGTCATTTTAAAAATGTTTCAATAATTTAGGGAAATTGAAGTTTATTGTGAAATACATAATCTGTCCAAAAGGAACCGGACTTTTAGAATAAATTAATGATTCTTCGGAACGCATTTTAATTAATCTTGCTTACTTCCATTGTCGGAAGGAATACTTTTGCTGACCTCTAATAAGTCTCATGGAAAATTGTCTTCTTTCTAATTTATTGTTTCAAGCCACGGCAACTTAGTGTTAAGATTTCGGCTTCGGCGCCGGAAGGCTCCAGGTTCGAAATCTAAATCCACTGAATATCCGCCGTGTATATGAGCCTTTGGCATGTTAAATCATTGATAGAGGATCAAATGGCCTCCCTCTGATATGGTGCGGAAATTTGGAGAGGCGGTGCTAGTTCAGGTGCCATCCTTATCATGTGACCAAGGGGCAAAATTACAAGTTCCTTCTCATAATATCTATCGTGTTTCTTAAAAAAAGATACATTAATATTAATAAACTAAATTCTTTTATTTTTTCAAATCTTCGACTTTTCAAGGCAGCTTTCAACTTTGGGATCTAAAGAAATACCACAGAGTCAAATATGGAGTTGCAATGCCTTCTAAGATATTTTTAATCCGCATTTGAACTATCTAACGACACCAGACTAACTGTGACAAGATTCATGCTTTGCTGATCAAATAGATGACATAGTACGCATTTTGCTGATGACTGTAGTTTTTCACTCGAAGTTGTGTGGGTGTGGTCTGAACAGTATAAGTGCTAGAAAGCATGGAATTACATTGGAATACTGTTTCATACTCCCATTTTTTTTATTCTGAATATTTAAGTGTTGAAATCTTTTTCAATATTTAAATCTTCTTTTTTTCACATATCTCTGAAATGAATGATAAAATCTATTCATAGGATCTTAGTTATACGAAAATAGGTAAAGTAAAGGAAAATTGCGACGCTTGTCTATTTTCGAATTTTCTGTTTTATTTTCTGATAAATGGACTCTTTATTTCAATATATTAATATTTATATATTTTACCAAACAGAAATAATGAGTCTGAATTGATTGTTTTTTTTTTTTTCATTTTTGAGTATTTCGGTTTTTTTGTTCTCAGAACAAATTCTCTTAAGTTCAAGAATTCGAAATATGAATCTTTCAAATTCTTTTTCATATAAAAATAGTTTTAATTACAAAATTTTGGGATTCTAGGATGTGCTAAAATTCTGTTATTATTCTATGAAACTGTTGTAAGTTATATTTCATATTAAAAAAAATATTTTAGTACGTCTTTGAACTTCGAAATTAATGCATATATTAAACTATAAATGGGAATCTTATATTACCTGATTTCTAACATTATACAATTTCCCTTTGAAATGCACACTAATAGTTTGGAGGAGTTCAAGGAAAATCGCCACTCACCTGAAAAAAAAGATTCATACGTTAGTTTTAACAAGATATATATTTTTCAATTCTAAATATCAAGTTCTAATAAATTACAATTTTTAAAGCATTTTTATATGGAAGTGATTATTTGCAGGTACTGTACCTACGAATAAAACGTTATTTGCATGTACACTGTACCTACGGATGAAACGCTATTTGCAAGTATCTATGCAAGCACCTACGGATTACTTGCAGGTTTTGTGAATTTAAATATGCTTCTGCAGGAATTTTAAAATGTTCTTTTTTGTACTTGAAACGTTCTTTTTGCGTTTATGAGATTGTTAAATGAATTATTAATGCTACTTTGTGAGAATTTTCAGTATATCATCGGATACATACTACGTTTTTGTTTCACATTTAATTTGGTTCTGAGAGCTGATTTCTAATTCATTTGATTGAATTTGGGTGAGAAAATATATTTATTGATTTTTTTTAAGTCATAAAATGAATTCTCATAGCAAATTATCATTCAAAACTTAATTTCCGAACCTGATGAGCTCCAAAGACCCGAAAGATGTCTCACGAAATTTTGAACTTATCTTTGTAGTTTACGGAAACCCCAAAGTCAATAGCTTAAATCTACTATAATCCCATTCACAAAATGAAAATCTAAATTGAAGAAAATGCAGAATTAGCCGCAGTTAAAAATTTTAACAAAAGGTGAGAGACTAAAGAAAACAATTAAATGATTCCGTACCTAGGAATGGTCGTAAAGCGTCTGACAACTAGCCGAAGGGTTATGGGTTCGAATCCGGACAGCAAATTGAGAGTAATTTTTTGTACTCGCAACTACTTAAATAATCTGGTTAAGAGTTTGAATTTTCACTAATTATGTTTAAAACCGATGTATATAAATTCCATAATTTATTTGATTTTGCTCTTTTTTCCAAAATCTTGATACTTTTCACGCATATTTTAAATAACTGTATTCTCATTCCCTTTCCGCTACCCAATGCTTGCATGCGATTTAAATTTAAAAATGTATGAATATTTGCTTCGATATCCCTTCAGTTGCTCCTACAGAAAAAAATAAATTGATTAGAATGTACAATACCTAATAAATAACGTTTTATCGAAAGATACAGTACCTGATAATCTCATTATCAAAACATAGGTAGAATTCGATAATAAACAGCATCTCTCTACCCTCAGTTTTTAATAGAGGAATAAAAAGAAACTATTAAATATTTGTAGAAATGAGGAAGCGATTTGAATGCAAGTTCAGCAATGAGAAATAATGTCTAGAATTATATTTAAAAATCTTTTTTAATTATTAAGATTAGAGAAAAAATTCACGAGAACTCATTGTTTATTGTTAAACAGTTAATAACATTTTATCCGCAGATACTTTACCCGTTGAAACTAACTCCACTTTATCTAGTGTAACTAAACAAGTCCATGAGTCAAGAACTCTAAAAGGAAGCCTACAGCACGCAGAGTTCCTCAGATGGTCACACTCCCAAGTTCTGACCACGGCCGATGCTGCTTAACTAAATTGAACAGACAAGAACTGGATGTTGGCACCATTGTTCCTGCAAATAACGTTTCATCCGCATGTACTGTACCTGCAAATAACGTTTTATCTGCAGTTACAGTACCTGAAAATAACGTTTTACCTGCAGTTACAGTACCTGAAAATAACATTTTATCTGCAGTCACAGTACCTGCAAATAACGCTATCTTTATTATATTTTAATTACGTACCATAAATCCAAAATAAGAAAAAAACACCTGAACGTTTTAATTATTTATTTATATATTTATTTATTTTACAACAAGCCCACCAAAAATACAGGAATTATATTTTGAACAAGATATATGCTGATCACCTGTAAATGCCAATTTTTAATACATTACCATTTTTGCAAGACTATTGTATTTGAATTATGCACAATAAATTCGAGACTGAACCTAGATAAGTATCGCAAGCGAACGAGCGTCTCCCATTAGTGAACGTCAGGTCACTTTGAGACTGAATCTCAAACTCCGAGATCTCTCGACAATAGATGTCAGTATTTTTAAGAATTATACTTTCAAGCTGAATACAGCCGTAGCCACAACATGCTGCCTGACCGGACTGGAGAGGTCATGTTTGAAACATCACCAATTCATCTTTAATTTTAAGAGCTAACAGTAGTTCATTTTTGGCATCATATACGGTAGAAAAGTACCAATTTGATTTCGAACTCAAACGTTTTTCTGATTAACCTGCCATCTCGGATTAATACAGCCTAATCTTGTGAATATCGTCCTTCTTCTTAAATTTGGGTTTTGCGCTTTAAATAGGCAACAAATCAAAGTCAATAGACCACAGCACATGAAAAGATTACAAAATTCCTTTGTGTAAAATTCTACAAATTCATTGGAATGCAATCCCTGCATTCGACAAATGAAATCTGCTGCCAGGTTCACACCTAACAAATCCGGGGATATGAAAATAAATTTTACTTTAAGTTAATTATTGTCATCGTTAGAACTAATAGAAAATGAAACTTTCCAACAATTGACCAAGTAACCCCCATGTTTTAATCAGCTAGAGCTGGACATTCATCAGTGTTTCACTCCATTTTTTCGGAACATAGGATGCCAAACGTCTTCGTCAATGTTGAAACCCGATGAAAAAATGCGTAGTACAGACAGAGAAGATGGAATTCCAACGAAGTTGGTTTTCCTTTCAACCCGTTCCTTCATAAAAGTGAAATATGATCCTTCGAGGCGAGCGATAAATCACCATTCAGAAGAGGAAAGGGAACCTTGCAGACAGACATCACAGAGAAACGATAAATCACCAGTGTGAGGGGGGACGTTGGAGAGAGTGAATGTGCGTTGAAGTTGTCCTTGGACTGGAGAAATCATGTCAGGGTAGTGGAGGATGCTCTCTCTGGAAAGCAAAATTCCCCCGTGTGAGGAAGGGGATCGAAGCGGCCGATATTGCATTTTGGAGCCTTCTTGAATGACCTACCTAAATTGATCGACTTGAATCGGTGGAAACAAACAGGTCTTTTATCCAAATGGAATGGATTGGACTACTCGTGAATTCTCAGCTTAATGGAATGATGATTTCATAATGGTATATTCGCATATATTACCCGTTAACACTTACAGAACTGTTGGTTTTCCTTACCCACGCCTTTTAATAACAGCCTCCAAGGGTGGAAAGTGGGTATTCAATAAATGGGTGACAAGTTAATATCAGTTCAGCAGAACTAAACTGTTTTACTCAAGTTTAATTCAAACAAGCATCTCTGTTGCCCCATGAAACTTCAGGAATCACAACGTCAGTTGCAAATTTTTCGAACATTATATTGTTGATGCTCTCTTAAATGACGAAAAATACCGTCCAATATTTAAATATTTGCAACCATTTTTCCAAAATTATGTGTCCGGATAGGAAAATTGCATCAGTCTCCGTAACCCTCTGCCTGCGCATCCCGCGATTTCCAAGGGTTGGAATCAAGTCTATTTTCTGCTGCACCCTGCGTTTTTCACAGGCTAACGTATTTGCTTATTATTTTTATGGCATTGCATCATATTATGCTAATAGAACTTTGCATGTAAATAACAACTCGTTTGGATCAAAGGTATTTTAAAATGTTTGAAAACGTTGAATCTAAATAGCGATTTAAAAAATTATACTGTAAGAGGGTTACTAACTTTCTTCCTGAAATTACAACCTTCTGTTGATTATTCTGATAAATTTTCCAATATTTAGTTAATTAAAACAATACTTATTTGTGTTCGGCTCAAATAACATATTCGTAGCATAATTTGCCAAAAGATTTTATATTTCTTAACTAAAATTAGTTGAATGTTTATTGCAACAACAATTTTTATTTTAAAATTAAAGCGCGAAACTGCTAAGAAGTAACAGAAATCTGCAAAATTTATTTTTTAAAATTTTAAATCAAATATTTCAAAATAAATTTTCTTATTTCTTCATTAGTTATTTTAGGAAATTTAATGCTATGCATTTCTTACAAAAAAAAAA